>CAJNDT010002524.1:0-79106 GCA_905221615.1 Symbiodinium sp. CCMP2592
GTTCACCATTTGGCAAAGTCCGTCGCGCCGACATCGCGCGATCCTGAATCCTGGTCAGGGAAAATCTCACAAGATCTCACGCTGCCCAGACGATCTCATTGGAAGGCTTTTGCTGGAATGCTGCATGCTTCAGTAAAGGCGAAGGCTGTGAGGTCGGCAAGTGGTGCGACAGCTGGAAGCTGCCAAGGCAGCGTCTGGAAGCAGGAGCAAGGGGGCAAAAGCAGGAGCAGTAGTCAATGAATAGAAGGTCTAATCACTCGAAGTGCTGGGGGCTGGGTTCGCTCCGCGCATCTGGTCTGCTTTTCCCCCCCACCTAAATGGCGTGGAGACCTACTGTTTCAGGCTGGCCGCCTGTTCGGAGAAAGCCGCATCCCGGCTTACGATGCTACACGACCCCCCAGGATCACTCAACAAGCTGGCGGAGCGTTGGCAGCTAAGCTGTGCCACCAATCGCAAGCCCTAAACCTGCCACGGCCCGGGCACCCGAAGATGTTGTGGTAGGGGCCGTAGTAGGGCAGGGAGAGTTTGGGAAGATCGAAGTGAAGAGAGTGTTGGTCGTTGCCGGCGAAGGCGAGCTCGCCGTCCGAGTTCAGGGCCATGACAGAGGCGCTTCCGCCATAACGAATTCCGTGCTGATACATCCACAGCGACTCAGCATTGGCGTCAAACTTCCTCAGAAAGGTGTTGTTGCCCCTTCTGGGTGAAGCCCGCCATCGATCCACACGTGATGCCCGCAACTAAGAAACCGTCATCCACATCCTCCAAGAGAGCATCTGCAGTGTCAAGCTCTGAAGTGCCAAACTGCCGCATCCATGCTTCCGCTGGGGCTGAACGCCAAACGTGTTCGGATAGCCAGGAGTGCGATAGAAGGTCGCGAACGAGACGACAATATCTCCGCCAGCAGTCAGAGCCACCAGTCGTCCGTCCTCATTGCACTGATTGGTGCCGAACGTGTTTTTCCATTCCATGCCGCTGGAAGTGAACTTCATCACAAACACCTCATTGCTAAATGACCACCCGTCGCTGCCGAGATATTCGTGACAGACGCGAACCCTCCCCACGACGAAGATGTCGCCGTTGGGGGCCACCGCCAAGCCTCGAACCCGATCGTTGGTGTCGGCGCTCGCTTGATGCACTCAGAAACTGCCACTGCCGGGAACGTGTCGGTTGTGATGCCATCAGTAGCAGGGAACTTCATAATGAAAACGTCGCGATCTTCGTCTCCGTTGTGGGGAGGGAACAAGCTCCCCAATGTTTCGCCTGCGACGGCCATATCGCCGCCGGATGTCAAAGCCACACCTCTGGCAGCGACATGCTCCTGCGAGCCGTACTGGAACCCCCACTGCCTCACGAGGCTGGCACTGTACTTCAGCACGATCATCTCGCCGCTACCGAAGTTGACAAGGCCTTCCAATATTGATTTTCTAGCGAAGGATGCGAGAAAAAGGTCACCTGCCATGTTCCTGGCCATCTCGCAAACGATATCAACATCGACCGCCCAACGAGGTCGGCGCTGCTGTCCCTTTCGGCCTAATTATTCCAAAAGGTCTTCTTCGTGATCCCTCCACCTGTAAGGTGTTTGACCACCAAGGTCCTTAGTGTAGTCAAACATCATACCGGTGGAGGGATCCTTGCGCTCTTCCCAATTTGGCCGAAGACCTGCGCACGCAGGTGCAAGAGCAGGCTTTCGATGCGGGCTTGTCGCCCCGTCGAGCTGGCCTGTGGAGACTAAGAGCAACAGGGCTGTCGCCACCATAGCAGAGGTCAATACACCTTTCCAAGTGGGTTCGGCAGGAACCCTGGCTCTTCACGCTGAGGCAATGCTGGGCTTGGGCCAATATGGCGACGTTGTGGAAGGCTGGAGATGTCACGACTGACATGCTCAACAAAACAGCACCGATGCCCAAGCACCCTGCCTGCGCAGATTGCAGAGCCCGGCAGCATGCCACTTGGCGTAGACGGACCGCAGACTCGTCGTGTTCGGCTCCTGAATTTCAATTCGCATCACCGTGCTGTGCTCGTGATTGCACATTTCTGTGCGCTTGACCTGCGGTCAAACCTGCCATCAACAAACATAATCTGCAGCTCTGTGCAAAGTGACCTCCTACGAAAACCATGTTCAGTCGGTTTAAACTCAAACCGAAACACAGCCTGGTTCTTAGTTAGGTCCCCCTTCGCCCCTTCTGGGCTATGGCACCACCCGCCCCCCAACCTAGTAATTTTAACACGCCACCGCGGTTGAAACCAAAAACTGCGTAGTTGTAGTGTAATTAAAATACATAAGCAGCTATATATTATAATTAGAGTTACAACCCTTAACCCTAAACCCTGAACCAAATTCTATAAGGAACCCCTTGCCCGTTTTAGGCTATGGCACCTAGGTAGATAGGAGTATTGGGGTTCTAGAGTGTGAATAGGATTTTTTCATATTGTATTACTAGGTTGGGGGGGGGGGTGGTGCCATAGCCCGAAAGGGGCGAAGGGGGTCCTAACTTTCTTTGAGGGGTGTATAGTCTCTCTGAGAGGATGCTTACGGCTCACGGGACTTGCGCAGCAACGAAGAAATTGAGGCGTTAAGTTACAAAGACTGTGGACATGCCCCTTCTGTTGAGCCTTATGACCTACTTGCAAGTACCCGCCACCTTCATTGACTGAGGTCCGGGGAGGATTTCATGCTAAGTTCAGGTGCCAAGATGGGCTAGTAAAGTTAGTAGTAATTTCATATCTCATATGCCATGCAACGCCTGTCCTTGCAGCCGATCAATCAAATCATCGATCCATGACCCGCCCGTTCGATCTGTAATTAAGGAACCCCCCAAAATAGTAAAGGCAATTATTTAGGCCCCTAGTCTGTCTCTCTCGCCTGTCTGTGCTTGCCCATTGCCTCCCTCCCTTGTCCCGTCGGCGTGCTGCGGTGTGCATCTCTGCTTGTCGTTTGCCCCTTCTCTGTGGCCGCGTTGCTGTCCCAGATATATTCCACAAGACACGTCCCGCCGGGCCTCCAATGTGCATCGTGCTGCCCTTCCTGGCCCTGCGGGCCTCAGTCGCTCGGCGTGCAAGCACGTGCTGCGTGATGTTGGATGAGGGAGCACATCTGGCGTAACTGCTAAGTCTACGAAAAGAGAGAGAGCCTTGAGGCTTTACAAAGAATACGACACTTAACTAAAGCCATTCCTTACACGGAAAACAGGACCTGTCTTGGCCGCCACTGAATCCTGCCAAATCCATATCCGGCTTTACTTCCTCCCATCGCGAACCAGTGATGCAGCTGCAAGGTGCCATATTTCATATTTAGAAGTCGTTTCATATGAGGGCCCGTATACTGACCACCGAAATACAGCTCTGAACTCGTCGTGCTTGAGCCGACGTCCGGGAATGTGCATGGACTGTGGGCCCAGCGAGTCGGAGGTCTGCGGCCCAACGGGGCGCAATCACAAGGCGCCGCCTAGTAAGTGAGCCGCCGCCTCACCGTCGGGTGCCAGCTCTAGAAGACTGTCGGTTCTTAGCAAGGAATGAGGGAATGGGTTATGGAGACTATCATTGGGGATTATATAGGGGCTACTATAGGGATCCATTCCCTCATTCCCTACTAAGCACCGGACAGAAGATTCAAGAGTCGAGCAAGGTTTCACTTCAGAGGCGGTTGAGGCATCTGCGGCGCTTCAGAGTTTCAACAGCTTTCGGAGGATACCGAAGATCCGGGAGCTTGGTTTCGCAGTCTGCAGCGAGTCTGATGGTACTGAAACAGCTTTGAGCAGAGGGCCTCTACACCCAAACCTAGGCACCTGCTTTCCCGGACAAGCTTGTTGGCCCCTGGTGCTTGAGACCTCTAAGACTCTAAGGCTTCGAGTGCTTCGGTTGCCCGCGCAGCTCGCTCTTCGCAATGCCTACAAAAAACAGGTACAGTATGACACCCAGCAGGAGTCCACCTAGCTTCCGTCACGTTCTACAGGGGAGGCTGGCGCGATGGGAGCCAGGGATTCGAGGTAGAAGCTCTTGCTGCTCATGCTAGTTCTCCGGCAGCACATATGCCAGTCAAATGCAAACAAAACAACCACCTTCGAGCAAGAGGGGTCGTGCCTTTTTTCCCACCTTCTGCAGGACGCGGCAAATTTGCTGTTTTTTGCTCTTTTTGGCCTCTTTGGACACCACAAGACCCTCGGGCTCTAAGGTCTCATATGCTAAGGCGTTTGGGCTGTTTTGGTCCCAGGGAGATGGCCATGACCCTTTCTCGGTAAGCTGAGACTTGGCGTTCGAGTCCACGCCCAGCCAGCACCGAGCACTCACGCAAGCTATTGCACCGAGGAACGCATCTCGCATCTCCTGCAACATCATATTACACTATATATATATATATATATAATCTTAATATTTTTCGATTATACTATATTGCAGTCCTCAACAACTTGTCCGAGTCCAATGCCACAGTTCAGACTGAACCGCTCCTACGGCGCTGGTTGTGTACTCATGCTGGCTCATGGCGCAGAGGCTTGCATGGGTGGCCTGCCTGTTGTAGAGAAATAGTATAACAACACAAGTAATCACAATAATCGCAATGTAGACAATAGCAATAATACAACAGTTAATAAACAAAAAATAGGATTAAACATGAAAAAAAAATAATACTAGTTGTGGGGCAAGGCTTCCCTCGAAACGAAGATGAAACCACGCGGCATTCAGTTCAAACGTGAGGCCTGGAGGGCCTTTTGGGCCACACCCAGACTTCGTCTGGGTCCGCACAGAGCTACAGTACCTTAATAACCCTAAACCCTAAACCCCTAAACCCCTAGACTGCTGCAGAGGTTGCATCGGCTTTGTCGCACCAACGTTTTGTAGAATGCAACTCTAGCACACGCTGTTGAAGCAACGCCTGCCATGACTGCTCTGGTGAGTTAGCATCGAATTTGCTTTGGTGGGCCACCGCTACAAATGCCAGCAAACTTCAAAGTGGCTGGCACAAGCGTCACTGTAGCATGCGCTGCCGCTGCTGGCGTCTCCGTGCCCGCGGCCTTCGCTGCTCCTTGGTCCATCATCCGAAGTGCACTCAGAATAGGGTTGTGAGCTCCAGAATGCGGAGTGTGCCGTAATGCCACGGTGCAGTCGACAAGAAGAGTTGCGAGCAGCCGTGGCGCAAACAGCTGAGGTTGCCCTCTTGGACCCGAGCTGTGTTGTGCACACTGTACAGGTAACCTGCACAGCCACCGCCTCGGAGCACAGCGCGGTTTACTCACAGCAGGTATTGGCCTACAAAGGAGGCAACGATTTCGATACTTAAGCCGTCTGTCAGGATCATAGACAGCGCAGTTGTCGTCGCAGTCGTCGGCGTAGAAGCAGTTTGGGCAGCGGCAGGGGGAGTGGAGCACTGGTAGTGGTGGTGTTCGTAGTAGCAGAAGGACTGTATTAGCCGCAGCAGTGGTTGTGGCGTGGTAGTCGTCGTCGTGGTGGTGGCAGTAGTAATAGTAATAGTAGTAGTAGCAGCAGTAGCAGTAGCAGTCGTAGCTGTTGTGCTTCTTGTTGTTTGTACTAGTAGTAGCAGTGGTGGTGGTGGTGGTGGTTGTGGTGGTGGTGGTGGTGGTGGCGGTGGTGGTGGTGGTGGTAGTAGCAGCAGCAGTAGCATTTCCAGAGGCAGCAGCAGCAGCAGCAGCAGCAGCAGTAGCAGCGAGCAGTAGCAGTAGGAGCAGTAGGAGCAGTAGCAGCAGGCGATAATGGTAGCACTAGTGGCAATAATGATTGTAGTGGTAGTGGTGGTGGTGATGCTGGCGGCAGTGGCATTGTCAGCGTGTGAGTGGTGGCGGTTGTGGCAGTGGCTGTGCCAGTTCTCAAATCGTCGTCATCGTCGCAGTCTGCGTCGTACAAGTAATACTTGTAGTACTAGCACTACCAGTAGTACTAGTAGTGCTAGTGGTAGCCGCGGTCGATGCCAGCAACATCAGCAGCAAAACTCACGGACATGCTAATAACGGGCAACGCCTCAAAATCACTTAGGTTTTCGTTTCGCCACCGAAGACCTTCAACCTCGGCGCCTGTTGCCATGCATCCCCGATCTCCGAAATTCAAGTGCACACCCATGGCATGATGCTTTTCAACACCAGCCCCAATCTGCCAACTCGAAATCTGTAAGAGCCGGGCCAACCAAGCCGGCCCCCACCCCAGCCGAAGAGCCTCAAAGCTTGCTTCAGGCCGTTTTGGCACCCCCGTGAGAGCTGCCCGAAATTATCCACCAACATGATTAGCGGCAGAACCGTCAAGGATGCTATCGGCATCATAAATCTCATGACCATTGACGTTGTGATGAACCTGAGCAAGCTTCCCACGCCTCTGGCACCAACAGGCACACACCCTAATACAACCGCGGGTGCCTCCCGACTAGCAAGTCGAACACAGGAAACATTGGCAAATGCCGTCAAGCTCCAGACGGGTGGTTGTCAAAATTATGGTCCCTTTTTGGGTACCCAAATATTAGGTGCCGTATTATAATAAAAGGACCCAGCGAGGGACCCCAATTTTGACAACCACCTAGATCTGAACCGCAACCAGGAGGCCCACAACCAGGCCGGTCCAGGCCATCATGGAGGTAAGAACTGGGACCGAAAAGCCTGGCACAGGACAGAGCCAGTGGGACTGCGGGTTTCGGGCTTCTGGCGCGCCTGGTAACGCAGGGGTCAGCATTAGTATTAATGTACTAGTATTATATGCCCTTTTCCTCCTGTATGAAAAACGCTATAATTCACACCCAAAAGCCTGTATAAGTAGTACTGACGTTAGAGCAAGACTGAGGTGGACCTGAACCACCCAAGAACGCTTGCCGACTCTGGCCAGCCTAGGGTGAAGGGAGCTGCCATCAAACCGACCTCGGCGGACGTTTCTGGAAGCTCTTGAATTTCTCTTTTGTGAAATGCCTGAAGTCATGCTTGACAGACGATAAGGAACCTTTGGGGTGAAGAACTTGGGGTTTCCAAGCATTTCCTCTTCTCCCGTTTCGCAGAAGCTGGACCTGGCAGATGCAACTGGCCTGAACGTATCTGCTGCACATGCTGCTCAACCTCAAACAAGCCAGAATCTAACAGCTCTGTCTGAGGTAGTAACTACCCTAAGGCTCCATAGTAGTCCCTTTTTAGGGTTCATATTTAGAATCCTTATAAGGTAAACCCAAAAAAGAACTGCTTTGGAGTCTGGGTCGTACAGCACTGATACCATCATCCCAAACGTAGCCCACGAGTCCGACCCCGAGCGGATCTCTCGGCGAGCGACTGAACATCCGATGACGGAGCCGTTGCAGAGTCCCCAGAAGCCGCCCCAGGCGCCGCAGGACAGCGCACCGGCCGCCGCCCCCTGCCTGATAGGGGACAGAGATGGAGAGAGAGAGAGCGAGAGAGAGAGAGCAAGCAGCAAGAGATCACATCACCCCCTTTTGTGGAAGCAGAACTTGTCAACACAGGAACACTCGTGAACCCCATGTCGCCAGGATCTCAAGAAAGCAATGGTGGATTGCTAAAGGGATCCGGGCGAGAAAGGATCAACCCTATACCCCCACACCCTAAAAGACGGAAAACTAAAATCACTAAACGGCAAACACCTCGCTCAAATGGTCAGACAAGCCACTGCACCCTGCGGTCCTCAGCTCTGAGAGTTCCGGCAGACCGAAGTCAAAATCGAGAAAAGGCCGGAGATCCGCGGAGGCCGAGAGGTCAAGGCGCTTTGGCCGGCGTTTCTTTTGGATTTAACTTTTTGGAGCCATTTGGGAGGGGAAGGGGGGGGGAGTGTAATTAGGCAGGAGAATCTGTTTATCACAGTCCGGAAGCTTTGTTTTTTTGTCGGCCGTTGCTCCGGCCCACCCCCGCTCTGGCCCCCCCCCCCCCCCTGCCCCTGACGATTTAGGGTTTAAGGTTTTGCGCCCCTTCCTCTCCCATCCCCACATTTTTTTCGTTAGCTCCTTTTGGCTTTCTCTCCCTCCCCCTGGCCTCTTCCCGTCACCGAGCCTGAGGGGGCTCCGAGGCGGCTAGCAGTCAAATTAAGCCCTCAAGCTGGATTCATCTTAACATCCATATATATATATATATATATATATATGTATGGAGAGTTGTCAAAATTAGGGTTCCTTTCTGGGTACCCAAAATATTAGGTGCAGTATTATAATGGGGATCCAAAAAGAAACCATACTTTCGACAACCACCCATACACACACACACACACACACACACTCACACACACACATATATATATATATATATACATACACACACATGCACATCTATCATGCATAAAGCTACAAGAACATTAACAATAGCATTAGTCATGCAGTGTGGCCCTGTGGGCCACAGGCAGTGTCAGCTGAGCTTCAGCAACATGCGGTACCTTCTGCATTCGTATCCTCGTTTTTAAGACCCCCTAGCTCAGTTTAGCTTGCAGGCAAGTCTCTAAAACGACGTGCAATGCCTGGCTGCCGAATTCCTTCGCCCTGCAGGGTTTTCAGCAATGGTCAATCATCCCATCTCACGAATCTCGGGACATGCGGGATGCAGAAATTTTCTCTAGGGGTTGCCGTGGCTCTGCAACGAATGGGCCAACTAGTTGCTCACTATTGGTAGGTATCTAGGCTCTGTAAGATTCCCCATGTTGAGATCCCTCACTCGTGAGTCCTTGCAAAGGTTGAGCGAAGGAAGCTCTCGTTGCGAAGCCGCGGAGGCGGACGAAGAGTGGCCGCCCTTCCAACAAGCCTGCATGACGCAGAGATCAAAGCTTAGAGTAGGGACCCCAAAAGGACATAAGCATAAGCGTTTTATAGGGATATCCCTAGCTTATTGGGCTTCATTTTTAAGGGGTTTAGATGGGATATCGCTATCCCAAGTTTTGCTTATGCGCTTTATTGGGGCCCTATAGAAGTAATTAAGGTTTCAGGTATTTAGGGCTTTCTGGTGGATCCCAATATTAACCGTAAGGACCCCTGAATACGAGCATCAAAGGTAGGAGCCCCCGAATGAAGTCTAAGTGATTTTCTGAAACCCCCATCTGACGACACTGTGACGAGGCGCCTCATCACGGCGGTCTCTCCCTCGTCGGTGCTGGTGTCTGATTGTGCGTATTGCAAGTCCTTAATGGAAGGTTCTTATAAGGGGTCAGGAGTCAGGGTTACTTGTAAGAGGGATGCTACTACTCGCGGTGAAGATGTTGTACGTACTTGCATTCACGAAGCTTCCTGGTATGCTGCGGAGTGCCGGGACAGAGGGGCCCCATTAATTAATGCTAAACAGCCCTAAAAGAAAGGATCCCCTGAAGAGGACCTCGGAAACTCTTAGATATCCTCCAAGATTCAGGTTCGCTGTGATCGGAAGGCCACGAAGAAGCTGCGAAGTCACAGCCCACCGACGCAGGCCTCGTTTGGGGTTTAGGGTTCAAGACTCTGCGAGTCTACACCATCGGTCATGACTAGCGCCGTCGTAACAAGCTACTACTGTAGTAGTGTGTGTTTGATCTGCGTTGTTTGTGCTTTCATGTCTCAGACTTCATTCCTCCTGTCTTTCTCGTACTTTCTTGTTGTTCTTTCTGTGTGCTCAGAGGCATGATCCCATTTACCTCAGCCAGGCTGCGAAAGCTCGCGTTGTGTGGCCATGGCTGGACACAGCTAGCGGAAGAGACTCTTCAAAGGGCGAACACAGCACTGAAACGCTGAACCGTCCTTTGCTTACGTCATCTTCCAGCCGTTGAGGATCAAGTCGTGACAGAAAAATGAGCTGATAGGCTTCAACATCTATTCTACGTCGGATATTGAGCCCGTGTGAAGCCCTGAACTCTTCATGGCATGAAAGAACCACGGCTTCTGTGTTTGAAAGGGCCCGGCGCAACAGTCCATGTCTGCCAGCCCCTTCAATCAATGCAGCTAACGCAAGCGCGGTGGTCGCCTGTGTGAAAAAAAAACGCGAAGCTTTTTTGCATTATTCAGGCCCCAGATATCTGACATCAGCAACCCTCTTAGGTTCTCATGCCTACAATTAACCAAGACTAAACGGTGGGACAGGGCCCATTATACTATAATCATTATCAGGAACCCCCAGTATAGGTAATTGTTAAGGCCCCTACAGTACAGCACCTGAAACCATGCCGAACCGCAGGTAGCACCAAAGGCCTCTGAAGCAGTCAGTGGCGCCGCCAGTGTTACGACCTCAAGTCTTGCTTATGATAATATAACATACAATAACAAACCATACATGAAAAAAAACAAGTGTATACATGTATACAGTTATACTGTATACAATAACACATTGTCCATTAGTAGCATAGTGTCCTAACGACAACGAACTAGACAGGTGCCCGGAGGCCTCTGCAAGCCATCTAGCTTGAGGTGCCTGTACGACCTGTTGCCAGAAGGTAAGTAGCACGATCCCACGATTTAGAGGCTGAAGCGTCTCACCTGACCTGTAACGTGGACCTCCACTTGAAAGGGCTCTGCCGGAAGCCGAGGACCACGCATTGGTTCTGAACATTCGTCCCACCGCAAGCAACTCCTGGAAATGAGTTCGTTCTCTACCCACGTCTTGGGTCAAACAACATCGGGAAACCCAGGATCGTGATGGCTGTTTACCTGTGAGGAACCTGAAGGGCAGATCCGTTCATGCGCATCGGAATTATCAGGCATCCGTGCTCCTGTTGCTGCAAGATGGGGTCCTTCACCTAGCTCAGACTGTGGCACTCAGGCGCTTGACGAAGTGCTGCCACACAAGAAATACAGTATTTATCGATTACTGGGCGACTGGGATGTAGGTGGCCGGCAATACAGGACGTTCCATCACGAAGCAGGAACCGGTTGTTCTTGACCCGCCTGCAAAGTAGCTCGAGGGCAGAGTCAGCACAACTTTCGCCATTTGTTCCGCTGCGGGCATCCGGCATCCAGTGAGTTACGTACGATTGCAGTAGGTACTAAGAAGGCGAACGCAGGGAATGCAATGAAGGTGCGGCTAGCCTGCCAAAGCATGGCACATCACGTGCATCAGCTTCAAAAGCGCATCGTTCTACTCAAAAGAATTCTTGTCGGTTGGTGGCGCTTCAGCACTAAAGGCTATGACTTTGTAAACTCCTGCGCCGTTCTCATTCGCTTTACTTATTATCAATATCAGTAGTATTTTTGTTATACAGTAGATTCCAGCCTCGCGATCCTTTCCGGGTAGGCCAGCGCGAGGAAAGGTCCAGGATCCCGAATGCGCACGGCTTTGGTGGCAGAGGGGAGCTCCTCGGCAGGCTCGAGAGGGGACTCTGCACTCAGAATGCTAGTATTGTGGAGTTATCCTACAAGTCATATCGGAAACCCGAAGGAGTATTCCGGGGATGGACCTGGGATCAGCCTGCATAAGTCGAGCATTCTGCCATGCCCTCGAAATGCCAGTGGAAACATGCGAGATGGTCAGGGGGAAGGATGCCAGTGATAGTGGATGATGATGAATCGGATGGAGAAGATGATGATGCCAAGGATGGTGATGCTTTGGGTTAGGTTGGGCCCCCCCCACAGTCATAGTGCTCTAAAGGCCACCCGAGGTACCTTCATACGGAATACAACTGTCCATTGTGAGCCCTTTTTGGTAGGTGGGGGCCTTACGGCTCCCGCAGTGATGATGATGACGGTGACGATGATGACTGTGAAGATAATGCTGGCTGCTAGTGAGAGGAATGAGGATAAAGATTGAGGCTGCCGGCCAAGATGGCTTGTCATCCAGTCCTCCCCTGTCCTCCTGCTACTGTGACCTGTTGTCTACAACGCTCTATCCAAACGCAGCGGTGACTGCATTAGCTGCGAGACATTACAACAGCATGTCCGTTTGTTGTGCCAGGCATGATGGAAGCCTCTCTGTTACTTTCAGGCGTTGCAGAAAACTGCAACCTTGTTCAACTCGCTGGAGATTGCACCGCATATCTCCCACATCATGTCGCTTGCCAGCCGGACGAAATCAGAGGCAGGCATTACTTGGATGCTTGGACAGGCACCTTGTGAAGTTGGGCAGCACTTTGCAGTACCTGCAACTCTTCTGGGTGATGCCACTGTCTGTCTGACAAACAAAGCCGGACCTTGATCCTGAGACTAGGCATGCTGTTGGAGGGCCTTCCTCTTGGCCGACAAATCCTTCCTCCAGCTCGTCCATCCTTATAACAATCTAATTTTCTTTCTCCCAGGCCAGGCTGCCGTCTGACGACGATGAAGACGACAAGGACAAGGACGAGGACAAGGAGGGTCGAACAATCAAAAGCAACACTGAAGCTGGAGGCAAAAGAACGACAAACACAGACTACTGCGCCACCACGAATTAGAATAACATCAGCACCATCGTCTGTCCCATGACCGGCGTCCACAGTCTACAGTTCAGACCTGTGCGTTTATGAAACGGATTCTATTGCATGAAGCTTGTTTCCATCAACACAGCCGCCGATGTCCAAATATGGTCAAGTTGTCGATTCTACGGACTTCTAGCTGAGAGGCTAGCCTTTCCAATGGAGATCCAGGAAAGGTAGAAGCATGGGTCCGGCACTGTGTAGAGAGAAGAGACGAGGATTGGTCTGCATGTTGCATGGCATTGGTAAATGTACTTCTCTGGGTTCCTAAAACTAAGGGGGAAAATGAAAAGTTTCCCAAATTGCCACCTAGTTCTTGCCTTGCCGCCACACGATGCTCACGGCAGAAAATGTCATTGCACCATGTTGCGACATTTGTTGAAATCGTATTGGCACATCGCATGAATACTCTGTTATACACAGAAGTACACTTGGTTCAGACATCGGCTTCGTATTTACGTTGCAGTACATTTGCATAAACACCTTAATTACAAGTACAAAATCCCGTAACTAATGAAACAGAATTACTGCGCAGACAAAACAGTCTGGTTCCGGGTATCTTGCCCAAATGGCCGAAGCTTAGCTGATAGGTGAAACTGGGGGATATGCTTGTCAGAAAGGAATTTACGTGCGCGTGTGGGTGTGAATCTATGGAACCATCGCACACTTGGTTAACCCTTTGCAATTGTATACTGGGGACTGTACCAGCTCCACCACATGCAAGCTTACTCGCTTGATAGGCCAAAGGGCACTTGCTGGCACTGTGCGGGAATCGCACGGATGCCTTTCAAACCTCGGCTCTGTGCCATCGTGTAGCCTGGACTTGGCTTCAATGCCATCCACACTATCTCACAAGCACCCTGCATCCGAATTACGTCACAAGCAAACCGCTCAGTATTATAATAGTATATTAGTATATTAGTAGCATAGTCTCTGTCCGTCCTACAGACCTCCTTGCCAAGCTTGCGCACATTGCTGGCTGTGTCGAAGTTGTCGGCACAAGCAACCCAAGGATCCGACGATCAGGAAGTGCTCTCGTCTTGAGAGCAAGCAGCCTGCAATGACATCGACATGAATGTGCACGCGACGGGTAGCCCTCAACCAGTGCACAGAAGGCCTGACGCGTGCATCGGCACAGCGAGGCGCAGCGCTGACTTTGGCGCCACGCTCCTACCAGCAGAACATCGCCCCAAGTAGTGTGACACGGCCGTTTTCCGTAGTCTAGCGATCGACCAGGCATGGAAAGATCGTGATCCCGATCTGCAGCACACTGGTAGCACGCACAACAGCCAGACGGTCAGGCATTACACAGAGCCGGCAGAGAAGACCGAAGAGCGCAGATCTACAGTTTCGAGTCTCATGGTTCTGTGTGAAACGCGAGCCCCTCCTGTAGCTGCAATGTGTCTCTCTCCTGCAGACAGATGGAAGTGAGATCCTGCCTTGATTTGACCTCCTGCTAGATATCTGGATGTACCGAGGAAGGCAGTTATGCAGCATTGCGACGAACCGTGTGTATGAAGTATACTCCAAGGAAACATTCGGCCATTGCGATCCCAACCCTTTGAAAGGGCCGTCTGCGCAGGACTTGCCATGCAGGTGATCTTGCCTTTCGTTACTAGAAAATGGAAGAATGGTAGTAATAGTAGTTATAATTGTACCCCATTCCTCCCTTCCCTACTAACCAAAGGTAAGTGATCTGCCTGTTCGAGCAGGGCACAGAGCTCTGCAACGGTAGAGTCGGCATCTTCGGTGCCATCGTCCTGCCGCAAATTCAGCTGATGATGTAAATCCTGCATTACCTTAAGGACCCTACAGTATGGGAATTATGGCATATTCCGTATTATGGGTAATGCAGGACTTTTATATCATCAACCGTACCCCAAGGATTACTATGGTATCCGTGCACTAGTGCTCTCTGCCGTGCATAGCCGCACAGCAGTAAGACCAGACCAGCATGAGGTCCTGAATGGTGGGCGCTTTCAAAGCGAGATGGGCCAGGCGCGGATGCAAAGGCAGCCTGCTCAACTCTTTCAGCTGCACGGACACACATGCATGGTTGTCAAAATTAGGGTCCCTTTTGGGTCCTTATTGTAATACGGCACCGAATATTTAGGGTACCCAAAAAGGGACCATAATTTTGACAGCCACCCACATGTTGCAGGAAGCTCCAAGAACCAAAGCCCTGTGTGGTTTTCCATAAACCAAAGAAGACACAGGGTGTATCATGTCAGCACCTCGAAGTTTCGCGCCTAATGGCCACTCAACCTTTCCCGAAGGGTCCAAGTACCTAATAATGCCTAATAATCATGTACTCTCCGAAATCCTAACCTACAGAACTACTATCCTAAATCCGAGTACGTGAGTATTGGGTCCTTTGCACCCTTAGGGTTTCCTACGACTCACCAAAAAAGGACACGCGCTCATCGACCTGGCCATGGCACGGCCGTGAGGCGAGAGCACCAAGGAATCCTTGCGTCAAAAAGGCACAACAAGCTTGATAATTAGAATAGGGTTTCGGGGCCCATTATACTGTGATTATAATAAGGAACCCCCAAACTAGTATTGGTAATTTTTAGACCCCTGTTGTATTGTTACTTTAATTTGCTGTTATTCTTATTGTCATTGTCAGTAAATTATAATTGAATTACATATTGTATACTGCAAATGTTATGATTCTTAATTAGTATCATGTTATGATACTGCGACATCACGGCAGCCCGGCAACAACACAGCCCAGCAGGTCTCTGCGGGAACACGAACAGAAACACCTCTGTGACTCTGTTTTCGTCCGACCAGGCCGGACCCTGCAATGAAAACCCTTGAGCAACTTTCCATGGGTAGCTTTAGGGGTTCAGGGTTTGTGGTTCAAGGGCGTCAGGGGTTAGGGATTCAGGGTCTAAGTGTAGGGTATACAGTTCCTCGTGCAGCCTCTCCTCTTTGTTTTCAAAGGCTCCCAGCAGCGTCAGCACCTGTGCTGGGAGAATCTCAAGCTCTCAAAGCAGGACGCGTGTCCACGATTGTTTGTGAACTCCTTCACTCGCCCGGGTTTGATGCAGAAGACAGCCAGCCCCAGTCGTCAACAAACCCACATGCAGGCCTCAACGGCGTGGTCCAAAGATTTCTGTGGCGGCGGGTCCTAAGCTAAACTTCTCTGCGGTCCTCCGAGAAGTGCCTTCGGCATCACAGCTCCCAGCCAGCCAAGGCAAGGATTGCACCGAGCCAGGAGGCACCTGAGCTTTGCTCGAAGCCCAAAGAAAAAGCCGGACTACAAAAGGGGCCTTAGTAATCAGAATAGGGCTTTTCGGGTCCATTATACTGTACTTGTATATGGAACCAGCTAAATAGCAATGATTGGTAAACAATTAGGGCCCCAAAAAAGCAGCCGCCTAAGCGATTGGAATGTGGCTTTGGGCAATTAAATTCACATTATGAATACCAGAAGGAAGCCAGAGGAATGGCAACACCGTGCGCAGGCGCCTTTTTTCGCAAAGTCGCCCAGAGCCCTGAGAGGGGGATCTCAGGCCCCGGCACCAGAAGCTGCCAGAGATAAGATTGTGCCTGTGAGGTCCTCCTCTACAACGGCAGGAGCCTTGCGGCAAAGAAGAGGAGAAGAGTCTTCCGACACTTTGCCGTGCTGGGGATCTTGCATCCTCCTCTTGCAGCTTCTCGTCGGCACTCCAAAGACGAAGGCCTGAGGAAACTCGCACGAATCCACCAAGCAGACGCAACACCACTTCAGGTCCAGCTCAGGTGCTGACAGAGGCCTGGCCGAAGGCGTCCTTGAAGGTGACAGGTGCCCACAAGAGGTGTCGAGGTGACCCGACTATGTAACCTCAATCTCTCGGCCCTATAGGCATCTCCCACGAGATTTGGGCCGGATCCTTCTTTGAGCCCATGCACACTCTTGCCCCCATCACCTTCGCTTACCCCGGGGGGCCTGCACGACCTCTGCGCTGGTCAGCAGAGGCAGCGGACACCGCGGCCTCATAGGGCGGATGCACTCCCTCCGCAACGTACAATGCTCAGACGACAATGTACCGACCCTCCGCTTCGTCGGTAACTTTTCGACTGATGGGCGGCAGATCCGGATTGACCGACAGGATGCAGTGCCACATGATCCCGACAGGACAGATAGGTCCCCTCGTGGTTGCTACACTCATCCTTGTGCCCACACGGCCTGAAGGAATTCTTGAAACGGGTCGGCAGTGAGACACGGATCGGAAAATCCAGCGGATAAGGTTGCACACTTGTGTTGAAATAAGTCTGCGGGGATGCCTTTGCCGAACGTGGAGCCTAGAGTTCTTAAAAGTGTAATGGAAATGGCCAGACATACCCGAAGCCTCGTGATTACTGGCAAGTGCAGTCCTTATAAAACTTGAAACATGAGTCCTCTGGGCTGGTGTGCATTGCGTGTCACACTCTCTGTGTGCCCAGGAACTAGAAGTGGAACAGCCCTGTGATGTCTTCGGGTGATGCGGCCAACCGCAACACCAGAGGCTTCGTCACAGAACATCTGCATGTTGCACAGGTGCAGCTTGCATCGACGGTCGCATGAAACGACTCGAGGGTACTTTCGGCTGGCCATGCCTTCAGACAAAGCACCAAAGAACGCAGTAGCAAGATGCACACAGGAGCTATTCAGATGGTGTAAAGGTACATGTAAACTGAAGCTTGGCTAGCCCTTAGCATGAGAACAGCACAAGGCCTGAGCAAGACCCGCTGCCTGCGGACACATTGTCAAGTCCACTTTAGTCATCTAAAGTTCCAAGACGATCGCAGCAGATCTTGAGCAAGCTCTGTGGCAAGAGGAATTGAGCCGGAATATAATCTACAATACAAAAAATGTAAATATATGATACTGATACCAGCAATAATCACAATAATAGTATAGGAACGAGAATCGGAATGGTGCTCCCGGGCTCACCCTCTGGAACTGGAACTTGGGCGTTGCCTTCATGGCACCATGCAGGCTCAGAGGGACTTGCGCAGTGCGATGACAGCACTAGTCATGGCGACCAAAGCAGAAGCGGCCACTGCGGGCTGTTCTTCGATCCAGCTGAAGATCTTCGGACTGTAGGCCTTTGGAATCTGGCCCTGTCCCAGTTGGTTCAGCTCCTCCTTGAGACGTGTGGAGCGTGTAGCAGAGCGCATCGAGGCCTGAGATTTCGTCTCTTCGGTGGTGTGGCGGCTGAACTCCGGGTCAGGCTCCAGCTCGGGGGCGAAGGAGCGCTGCGGGCGCGGCGCCACGGGCTCCACGAACTTCTGCACGCGCTCCATGATGCAAAGCCCGGGGCCATCGAAGCCTTGCGGTCGCTTCAAGCTGGAGGTGCCCGGGCCACAGAGGTGCAAGTTGCCGTCCTGGAACTTGAAGAGGTAGGGGATAGCCGGGGGCGGGCAGCTGCTTCCGCTTGGGAGCACTTCAATCTCCAGATGGCCCTTGGACGCATCCATGCGGAAGACAGCTGAGAGAGTCTGCCCCATGACGGTGACGTTCGCATGCAAGCAATCGTTGAGGAACTCGATACGCTGGCGATAGCCACCCAAGGCCTTGGCAACGTTGCCTTCCCAAACACCCACGATGCGGGCGTCGAACGCCACGGCACCCACGGCCACCTGTTGCTGTGCAAAGGCGCCCAAATGCGACATGGTCTCCTTGGCTGGGCAGCTGCCTATGACAGAGACTGGGAGCGGGCGAACCTTGCAAGTTTTCTGGGTTAGGCATGTTAGGCAGGCTTGCAACATGGACGTACATCGGAGTCCTTCAGAGAGCGACACACTCTTCTTATACCTATACATCATTATACTCATTATACATCTCTCACAGAATCAGGCAAGTCTCATCAGAGGTCAGTGTGTGGCCGAAGTAGTTGCTGGCCTCGTCGGTGAACTCCTCGGTGTTTCCAAGCATCGCCGATGCCCCGAGCTTCGTGAGGTCCGCGAGGTTAGCAACAATGCCATGGGATGAGCCCTCTTCGCTGCTCGGGTTGGTAGTAGTGCCCACAGAGCTTTGGCCGGCCTTGAAGGTCTCGAAATTCGTCACGGCTACAGAAGGCTCCTCCTCGTTCAAGCTCTCGGGGCTGGAGATCTGGAAGGCGGCCACCAGCTGCCTCTCCTTGCCCAAACTGAGTGCGGAGCGCGGCACGACGGAGAGGTGAAGCGTGGTGTTGAGCTTCTGCTTGGACTTCTGCTGGATCTTGCTGTGCAACACCTGAGCAATGGGAGGCATGGCTCCAGAGTCACAGCTCCACACTCCCTGCGTCGAGAGAGTTGCCGCATTGAAGGCCTGTGGGCAATCAGCCTGGCGCACCACATTCCGGACGTAAGCTGAGAAGTCGCTCTTCTGCTCCTCTCCCGCCAAGAGGTCCTTGAGATTTGCACCGGACACGCCATAGCCCAAGATCTTCTCCAACTTCGTCATGTCGCCCGAGTATCTATCGGGCAGCTTGCAGCGGCCGGCTGCATCCAGCACGCAGGGAAGAATGATGTCGAAACTTCCTCTCAGAATGCTGATCATACCAACATTGCTCACACTCACCTTTCGCAGCACGTCAGTCAGAGTCTTGTGATACTCGTCCGCTCGGATGAAGACGAAGGCCGCGCTGTAGGCGAGCTTGGCTCCGAAGGTCAAGGCAAAGAAGGACTTGCGCTCCGTGTGCGCATCCATGATGCCAACCACCGATGCCATGTAGACCACGCCGTACAGCAAAAGGTGCGCAACGAGGCCAGAAGACAGGAAGGGTCGTAGGCCGCGGCTTGGCAAATCTGCGGGAGCTGTGCGCTCATAGGCAGAGCACCAGTTCAGCATGTCATAAGAGGCCCAGGCATACATGGCAAAGGAGACGACGATAAGAAACCACTTGAGGAAGGCACTCTCAGTTGCTGTGGCCACCCAGCAGAAGATCACGTAGACGTTGGTGACGATCAGTGGCCTCGACACCTCTGACAAGGGTCGCCCGAGCGTGCAGTAGCCGGACAGGATCAGCATGATCGGGACGTTGATGCCCCACTCCATGTACTGCATCGTGTATACCGGGCGGCCGGGGGTCGTGAGGCCGTCTGCACTGGGCATGACATGGGCGACGGTCCACTCAGCACGAGAGAAGAGGCGCTCGGCCGTCGCAAGCACGCCAAACATCACTGCCAGCAGCAGGGTGGGCAAAAAGCGGCTCTGGAGGTGGGGCACCAAGGCTTGTGTCTCTTGGGCTCCCATATACGTGGCGATGAGGCTCAATACCTCGTGGCCCAGCATGGCCACCAATGCTGCCGCAGAGATGACGTGGTAGTACCCGGGGTAACTCTGCAAGTGCTTAGCGCATGCAGGCACTTCGTGGCAGTTTACTGGCGCAGCCACCAGCCAGCAGATCGCCCATGTCGCCAGCGTGACAGCCACCTCCGAGTGGGAGTTCTACAGACACCCCCCCCCCACTGCCAACCGTGAAAACGGAAATAAAGGGCCCTGGAGTTATCAAAAGCTGGTACGAGAGCCAGGCCAAGACACCCAAATGCCAATGTTGGAAAGGAGGCCCTTGCCCGCCATGACGTCGCTCTTAAGAGTGTTGAAGGATCTTCAGCCCAAATCGCTGACAAACGAGCGGTTTCGAGTCAAGCAGGAACTTTTCTGCAAGCGCTTCATAGAGAGCCTTCCGCCTTCCGCTTTTTTTGGCAGTTCCCTGCAAAGCGACAACCTACCAGCGCTGAGGCACTTGCCATCTCCAACTTGTTCAGGCCCCGTGCACGGTCAAAGACTGACCTCCACGGTTAGCTCAAAAGGGAGCATCGTAGTGTCTGCAACGGGTACAATATTAGACAGCCCCGTGCAACGAAGCGCAAAAGCCCGGCAGCTGCTAGCTGTGTCACTTCCGCGTAAAAGAACACAGGCCGATCGTGAGCCTCTTCCGCAAGCCCGTATCCACCACAGCAGTGACGCCTGGAGAATTTTGCACCAGATCTTTGACAACAGACATGAACATGAAATAATATGATGACTCCACATGTTCAACCTTGCACTGTACCTAAACCACAAAACAATCTATAGAGCCGAAAATGACAGCTCCGACGTGCATCTTAGGTCGCAGCACCTTCACACTCATCTCGGCCGCAGACCTTGCACCGTAATCGAAGCCTCAGCCACATTGGTGGCCAGTATCAGGCGTCGCCTGCCGGGGTCGTTCAGTCTTTACCGGGCGCCAGTCACCATACAGAAACCTGGCCGGGTCCTGTCGTTTGTGCCCGACCTAAACGGTCAACAGTCGCCACAGCGTGTCCCGATGCACACTACTCTAGTACAGGGGCCTGAATAAGTAGAATAGGGTGTTGGGGCCCATGATACTATATTTATAGAATAACAGCCCCCCAAAATAGTCTAGGTACTCATTAAGCCCCCTATAAATAACGTCATCCCTACTTCTGAGTTCCTTAATATAGCTTTTATATACCCATTATATAGCCCATTATAGGGTAGGGGTCCCCATTAAGGGTCCCTCCTTTTCCCCTTTGATTACAGAGCCCAGCCTGCCAGGCTGTCCAGCGCGGACAGCCAGATCTTGAGCCTTTAGGGGTGTTTAGGGTTTAGGGTTTAAGCGATGCGCATCCAAGTCTGTCTGGTGCTTACCCAGAGGCTCCAAATTTTTGGGGCTACCTTCTAGGATTTTAAATATGAGCCCTAAAAAAGAACTACCATGGAGCCTTAGGGTAGTAGGGAATGGGGGAAGGGGTTATGGGGACTTTTGTTGGGGACTATATAGGGGCTACTGTATGGATCCATTCCTGCATTTCCTACTAAGCATCAGAAAAAGTTTCGGATGACGCGAAAAGCCAACATGGATGAGGGCAGACCTTCGTCGCATTTGCCTATCGTACTGACAGTCTTGTGCGTGACAGCCTAATTAGAGTCAAACGCTGCCTGAAGGTCCACCAAACAGTGGCGTGCTGCACAGAAACACTACGCGCTGCACCAAAGCACAAGCAGCCAATGTCGACTCATGCACTGATGCACTGTGCCTCGCCATCCAGGGCTCCGTGGAGGGGGAGAACATCGATCGGGTTGGCCCTGGCATGACAAGCTCGACGATGCGCTCTAGTCGAACTGCCGACGTTCAGAGGAGCACCGGAGATATCCACTATACTAAAGCACACTCTGCGTAACGGTCCGCACCCAAAGGAACGACGCGAGGACTGAGCCTGGCATCCCTGGAAAGCTCCGCGCGGGCAGGACAGGCGACCGACACTTCTGTCTGGTTCTTAGTAGGGAATGGGGGAATGGATCCCTATAGTAGTCCCCACAATCCCTTCTGAGTAGGGAATGGGGGGATGTATCCCTACAGTAGTCCCTATATAACTCCCAAGAATACTCCCCATAATCCCTTCCCCCATTCCCCACGAAGTACCGGGGACTTGTGGCCAGGCTTTCCGAGCCCCGGGCAAGGAGACCTCCGCGGCACTTGGAGCCTCTTTCTCGCAGGCTTCGTGCCCTAAACCCTTATAAGGCCCTTAGTAATTAGAATAGGGTTCCTTTTAAAGGGTTCTATTAAGGGGTTAGGGGCTACTATAATCCTTATAGAACCCCTGTAACCCTTATGATCTTTAACCAAGGCTCAGCCGTGAGAGTTTGGGGTTCGACTGCCTGCTCTGCCATCGACAAGTTTAGGGTTTAGGGTTCCTCCTTGCTCAGCATCAAGGCTCTGCAATGCGGTGAAAAGCTCCGAGCTCCGAGAGATGTCGGCTAGGCGTTTCTGCGATTTCACGTCATAAACTGCCCAGATCCAAACCGAACTGGCACCAAGCAACGCCGTGCAAGACTGCATCGCCTTTGGAGGGGCTCCAAAACCACGAGCTGCTCCTTGCTGTCGCTTTTTCTTGACCTCGCCATGCAGCTGACGGTGTCCCTCCAGCGAAAGCCGCACACTTCCACTGCATGCAATCGACCAGGCAGAATCGGGGAGAGGGTTCATACGTTGCGGGAAAATACATGCAACCGATCCGGGAAGATCCGTATCAGCATGACCCCTTCGGATGTGTAGACGCCCAATGCAAGCAACCACCTTGCTCCAGGGCCCAACATGAAACCGAAACTGACATGGGAGTTTCCGAAAATTAGGGGGGTACCTTATTTTGGGGTCCTTATATTAAGGATCCTACTAGTTAGGGTACTAGATTAGGGTCCCTTGTTTTCGGAAACTCCCACATTCTCCTTGGGCGTCGGCCTTGGACTTGGCACGCTGCTGCTCTGCAGCCAGCCGGTCCTTCCATGGACACATCGAGCTGCTGTACCCTAAGGCTCCATAGTAGTTCATCCTATTTAGGATTCATATTGAGAATCCTATAAGGTAACCCCCAAAAAGAAACAACTTTGGAGTAATCTCTCAGATTGGTATGCACATCGTTTATCTACGTGCCTTCGTATGTGTATGTCAACACCTAATCCACCTAACTATGACAACTATGACAAAATCTAAATTCTTAGATTCATGCATGTTGCTATATGGATAAAACAAATACATCTGTGCAGATTTTTCGGTGGAAGAATGCATCAGGAGCAACAACTTGCTTGGATTCGCGGGTTGGGAAACCTTTGCAAAAGATTCTCGGAGCTGAGATGCTGGATCCGGGAGTCGGGCGGAACCAGCAAATATCACAAAACTGGACAGAAGCAGACACAAGTCTGAATTTTCAAGTATTTTCTGTGCTGGCACTGACTCACTGGCTAAGTCCTGTCCCCCGAGACTGAAACGGATCTGAGTAGAGAAGAATGCACGGCAAGCTCAGCACTCCCTGTTGGGCTTCGGCCTCCAGGTGCTTCTTACATCGGCGGATCCTGACATGGTTGTCATGTGAATTAACTCCAAATCATGCTTGTGGCAAGCCTTGGGTGGCTCCCGATATCTCCATAATCTCTTGAAGCTTTCCAGAAAGCTAACAAACAGGACGGAGTGGCTCCGGCTCTCCCGGCAGGAAGCACAGGACGTCTCCTGCCAGGTTCTCCCGATTCAGGATACACTTCAGAGCCTAAGCGCAGCAAGGAACCTTAGCTGAGGTCTCCGGAGACTTCGTCAGCGTCGGCTCGCTGCTTACGCTTTTAAGCCTGGGGCCTCGAGGCTTCTCACGGCTCCCAAACTCCCATTACTATACTACTATATTATTAGTATATTTATAGTATTGTTTTATTGCTATATTATTGTATTATCTTATTATTATATTGTATTAGTATATACCCAAAGCTCTCCGCTCTGCTCCTGGTGCGCCTGACTCTTCGCTGCTCCATCGCAATGCCTGAACGGAAAATGCAGCTCTGGTCGGAAGCGAAGATTGCACCACTGTTTGAAGGTCGAGCTGTACCAGGGATTTCATGGAGCTGACCCCCAACACCCTTATCTCAACCATCCTTACATTCCCTAGCCATAGTACATCCTAAACTCGACCTCCGCAAAACCCTGAAATCTCTGTCAGTTGCCAATGAAACCTGGATCGACTGCCTGCCAAACAGCCTGTCGCCGTAAGGTGTGCTTCGTTCAACATCTGCAATGGGTCATAGATCCGCATTGGGTGTACAAGTATATGTAATACAGGGGCCTTCCTGATTAGAGTAGGGCTTTGCGGTGCATTGAAGTATAACTCAGATGCCAACTGGATTACTCATTTTGCCGGGACGTGAATGAATTAAACTTGTATAACTTGTCTAATACATCTAATCCATCATGTCAGTAACCCGAAACACCCTTTCAAGAAACCTTAGGGTATATTAGTACAGTATAATCATACACAGACGTCTATGTTAAAGATGGATGTCGAGCCTCGAAGGTAGACTCGGTGACAGCTGCAGCCATGTCGGCCTGGACTCGCCGCTACACTGCACTAACTCTGTATACATGGAATCTGTAATCATATATGTAGGTATTGTGTGTAAAAATATTATGTTATAAAAAAATGTACTATATTATGTTCTTTAATATGACATATTATAGCAACATATCTATACTATGCGAAACTATACAATACCATACTTACTTTAGTGCGCTACGTTTTATACTACTACGGCAAGCCCTGCGAGTGCGATGATGGCAATGCGACAACGCCAACGATACGGGTCTAGGGTTTATGGTTGCGCCTGTTAAAAGCCAGATCTTGGGCGAAAGTAGAATCTAAATCCTGCTTCGTCTTCGTAAGAAACATCGAGGCCACCACTACCCGGACTACCAGACCTGTTCGTACCATGATTTCCCCCAAAAGCACCGCAAAGCCGAGATTCAGACTGAATCAAAGGGTTCCAATTATCCAATCCTGCCTTCTTTTCGAAACCTTGCGTTGCGCGAAGCAGTCGTCGATCTCTGCCGGTGTAGCGCAACTCCACGTCGAACCTAAACAAGAGAGATCCAACATGTATCGACATGCAGGAAACACGGATCGCGCACGGACACGCGGGCACATGCACGTGTAGGTCGATGTGAGCCGGTTCCTTTCGGCTTTTATACAGAACCCATCAATTGTCAATGCGAAGTAAACACGTATGTATGCTCCTGCACAACATAAACAACGACACACATACTGGCATGCTTCGCCTAATGAGGCCTAATGCAGTGGCAGGCAGGCATCAAGAGTTTCGAAGCCAAAATAAGACCAACGAATGGATCTCAGAATGAACCGGAAACTCTGGAGGACGTGACCGTAACGGGAGTGTCAATAATGGGACATGAGCCAAGCATGCGCCTCCCCAGCGACAGCGCGGAATATTCCGGGGGCGCCAACACCATAACAACTTCTCTGTGCTCCCAACATAAGAGCCCCATAGCATGCATGTCACTGTCCTGTTTGGGGAAAAAATCTGCGAGAATGCCCACAAATCCGTCGTAAGAAACTACATCGCCAACACCCCCTCATGAAACCCTACTTTCTCTACGAGATCCTCATCCAAATCATGGCGTCTCTGCCTCTTTTTCCTCTAACCCCAAACTCCGTAACCCCAATCCCGGGATACGACGCCCGAACCGAAACCCCGAACTCATATCCTAAACCTCCCTTGAAAACAACAGGGTCGAGAAGGGGCCCCTGTGGAGGGGGACCCTGTGGGGATGCTCTTCCGAAGGGCGTGTTGCGGCCCAATGCGGCCAAAAGAGAGACGGAAACCCTGAAGCCTCCCTAGACCCCCCAAATACCCTTTTTATAGTCCTCCCTAATTATACTTCATAATCCGAAATAGTAGAGCCCTTTAAAAGGGTACCTGGGGGGATCCTAACCGCTCCCCTCGGACGCCGGCTGCTTGCCCTCGCTGCGCAGGATCGGCGCCGGCTCGCTGGAACCGAGGCGTTGGGCCAAACTCGCCACAGCGAAGGAACGGAGAGAGAGACATCGGGAAGTCGGAAGGTTTGGGGTTTGGGGTTTTGGGGCTTAGGGTTTGGGCTGTTTTGCTGATGTTAGGTTGTGGGATTTTGGGGTTTAGGGTTTAGGATTTCTTTCCTGCGGGGGTTTAGGGTTTATCGGTTCAGCAGAAAGGGAGGGGAACAGCAATGGGCAGAACCGTAAAAACCCTGGAAGACCAGGAAAATGAGCAGCTCTCTCGGCCTCTCAGCCAGGCGTGGGCTCAGCGTGGCGCTCATGGCCAGCAGACGAAGTGGAGGGAGATCTGCGCGCCGCCTGTCAACTTTGAAGTGTATGGGAAGGTTTCTGAGTTCTCTTGAGAGCGTAGGGCTCGGAAGGGTAAGAAGAGTCGCTTAGGCTTAGGATGCTTGCGGTAGTCTTCATGCGCAAGGGTGAGAGAATTGAGGAGCGTCAGTGGCCATACTGGCGAGGGTCTTCTGCGCCCGGACTCTTGATGGATATATTGATTAACAGAACACAATATCCAGAACAGAACGTCCAGAACCAACCAATGAATACTTGTCAGGATGCAGATACTGCTGCTGATGCTACTGCCCTTGACAGCCGCACATAAGGATCCCGTTCCAACAATCCTGCCACAAGAACCCTAAGCCCCAAAACCCTGCACGACCCCGAACCCCAATAAACCCTAACTAAACCCTACATAACCCCAAACCCCTACATGACCCTAAGCCCCCCAAAAGCCTTGGCCTTGCATCCCGCGCGTGCAGGCACAGGGCCAAGGCAAGGTCGTTGCCAAGGCTTCGCTCATGGAACCTGGGTGGGCGAAGGCCTACGGTAGGCTTTAAAAAGGGATCTATAAGGGTTCTAGAAGGGTTTTAGAGTTACTTAAAGGATCATGGGACTTAGCAACTAGGATTCCTTAACGGGCTCCTTTAAAGGGAGGTGTTTAGTTTACTGAAAGGATCATGGGACTTAGCAACTCGGATTTCTTAAAGGATCCCTTAAAGGGCTCCTCAAACGGGATCTATAAAGGTTCTATAAGAGGGCCAAGGGTTTTAGGGGTTTAGGGGTTCAGGGCTCCAGGGGCTTAGGGGTTTAGGGTTTAAGGGTTCAGGGGTTTAGGATTGAAGGGTTTAGGGCTTCAGGGGTTCAGAGGTTCAGAGGTTGAGGGCTTCAGGGGTTTAGGGTTTACCTGTACCCGAAAAGACCTACCTTTTTACGGAGCTCTATACAGAAACCATAAAAAGGAACCCTAAAAAGGTAGGTCTTTTCGGCTACAGGTAGGGGTTTGGGGTATATGCAAGGTGAAGCAAGACGTCGTCAGGCCTCGGGCTGCTGAAAATTTTTGGGGGCTGTATATGGGAGTTTCCGAAACTTAGGTGTCCCATATTTTGGGGTCCTTATAATAAGGATCCTATTTAGGGTACTATACTAGGGTCCCCTATTTTCGGAAACCCCCATATTCTACTCTACTATGCTCTGCTAGACTCTATTCTATGCTACTCTACTCTGCTCTACGGCACCGTGGCTATACTTCACTATGCTGTACTGTGCTGTGTCTGTGGAGGGGTTCTGTGGGCTTGTGCTTTTCGCATGCACCGGTCTTGCCCTTGACCCGGAAACAATGCAAACCGGAGGAAAGATGGGCGTCAGGCTCATCGAAAAGGACAGCTGCCACTTTGGGCAGGGTCAGGTCAGCCTGTGACAAACAAGAGGATTTAGGGGTTCCACGGGCTTCAATCTCTACACTACCCGCTCCCGTGCAGCGGCATGATCAATATAGCGGGAAGGCCACTGGTAGCACTTCACCCGTTTTTCCACCGATCATCGCATGCCGCACTTCACCGGCTCCGACCCGAGCCGGCGTGGCAGCAGCGGACGTACATAGCGTCCAAGTCCACCTGGCCGTTGCTTGCCATGCTGGAGCGCGATGATTTTTTCTGCTACCTGGCTACAGCCCTTGCTGGGCTTAGCTACCACTGGAAGGACCGAAGCGCAGAAACAGTTAGCATCTATGTTCTCGAAGTCTTGTCTGCTCAACCCTATAAAAACTGCCGTGGCATCACCAGCGCCTCCTGGATTCGAGGCCCTTGCTCTTCGATAGCCAAGGAGAGCCAGCACTCCTCGAGTTTCAGAGAATCTGAGTACTATAGGGGCCTTAATAATTAGAATAAGGTTTTGGGGCCCATTATACTATAAATGAATTACGGACCCCCCAAAATAGTATAGGTGATTATTAAGGCCCCCATATGATGCACGACTCGAGCTATGTAAATCGTAAAGTATGATGTTGAGTAGGCTTGTACCATACAATGATCTCTGTTACATGGGATATACCATGCAGTATAAAATATGTAGGTCATATCACATCATATATATATATATATATATACACACAATATATATGTATATCTGTATATATATATATACACATGTATATATTTATTTATATTTGTAATATAACTATATTTTTCTTATAAAAATATTATATACATGTATATATATGTACACAGATATATTCACATTATTATTACTACAAAGTTTTGGCACAGCAGATAGGGATTCTTGGAGCCCGGGCCTGATTTCCAGCACGTCCGGAGGTGAAAGGGTCGCAGCAGAACTCCCAACTGCAGGGCGAGCACGACTCGGGCTTATGATCCTCAGGGTTATAGACCCCTTTAAAAGGGAACCCTTGAAAGGAACCTTATTCTAAGTATAGCTTATGGAGCTTAGATGAGTTTAGGCTTAGGGTTTAGAGATTAGGGTTCAGCTTATGGAGTTTAGATGAGCTTAGGGTTTAGAGACTATAGGGTTCAGAGATCATGGCTTCGAGATCAGGGCTTAGTGTTTTTTTTTTTAAGCAATGACGCTCCTTTCTCCAAATTGCGTCTACCCAGAAAAGGGCATACACTAAATCAGCACGCCTCGCTTTGCTACGGGGAGTTTAGGCTTTAGAGATTAGGGTTCAGGGTTCAGAGATCAGGGCCTCGGGTTTATCGAGTTTAGAGCTTAAGGGGCCCAAATGGAGGGTAAGGCTAAAATCGGCATTCCGGCGAAAACTTCGAGTCCCGCTGACTCAGCGCTTGGGCACTCAGGGACCCCAAGCCTCCGGCCGCTGCCTGGTTTGAAGCAGCTCGGGTCCTCGCAGCCCAGCAAAGGATAGCACAGTAGAGCGGAGCATGGCATGGTATGACGTGGCATGGTATGGTACAGTAAATGCAGTGCAGCATAGTATAGGGGAGCATGGTATGGCATTATACTATAACAATGAGTATGGCAGACCTATGCCACGCAGAGCAGCGGGATTAAGCGAAAAACGCAAAATCCAGAAAGTCGGGGCAGAGTTTGATCTGACCTGACGACCGGCCGTGCCGTGTTGCGGGGATGGTCCACCGCCACATCTTTCGGGTGTCCGATTGATCCCATTCGGGCCGGTGGTCAGCCCAAATAACGTAAACTCCTTCGGAGCTTGCATCAACCTAATTCGCTCCCCGCATCTGTACACTGATGCCATCTCTTGCAGCCTCAACCGGAAAGCAGAGTACCGATAGTCTCCGTTGTGGTCCCTTTTCTTGGTTGAACCTATTCCATCTCCAGGATCCTATGAGCTAGCCCCAAAAGAGGAACTACAACGGAGACTATACCAAGGTCTATAAGTAGATGCAACAGCAGCCTCGTGCTGTCCAAAACTCCAACGTCACTGAGGGACCCAAACGCGGGAAAAGAAGTGCCTGGACCCCTCTGTTCGGTAAATGAAAGCCTGCGCCATCGCGTAGCAGTGAGCTGTCAGCTACCCACACCTCACCTGCGAATTCTCGCCGAATTCTGAGTCTATAGAGTCTGTGAGGCTGTGGCAAGCGCAGGTGGCTTGTTCGTGGACAGCCTTCATCTCTTGTGAATCGTGGCCACACCAGGACGGGACCGGGTGTGGCAAGCACTGCGTGCGCCGTTCCAATGCAGATTTCGATCGTCGTAGTCTGGCTAAGACACAAACTGTCTCTTGTCTCTTTACGAGCTGACAGACAGCTACAGTAGATACTCTTCCCGCCCACTCGTCGCCCGCAGGGCAATGGGAAAACAAGCTACGGTTGAACCAAAATCACGCCGACGAGGCATAGACACCACTGTTGCCACAGTCTGTGAGCTGCGCCTTGCATGGACTGTCGACCCTCCTCATGGGCTGTAGTCACGGGGCCCGTAAAAGTATCTACGAATAGGTACCAGGTACCTACAACTATATAGGAACCAAAAGGGAAACTAAACAGTTTCCCGAAGTGCCACCTAGCCCATCACAGCCTGATCTCAGTCACTCCTATTGGGCTTCCAGATATTCTCCGAGATCGCCAAGCGGCTGATTACATCCAGAGGGCGTGCCGGAGCCTTATCTCCGCGACTCTCGAAGCTACGGAGAGCTGGTTGCTGCTACCAACTTGTCCAGTCTCCTGGGGAACTAAAGGTTAACCTTTGAAATTATATCGGGGTTGTATAAGGGTCATGGTACCCCAAACAAAGTTAGAGGATACCTACCCTATTACTAGGCCGACCATTACTGCATCGGCCAGATGGCAGGCGAGCTGGAGACAGCGCCGGCCACCTTGAGGGACACGGCGGTTTGGCTAACAGGCCCTTGTCATCACCCAACGTCAAACCCAGCCTGTCTCATTTTGTTCTGCATCTCCCAGGAAACGGTCGTTCCCTCAGCTTCAGTGATCTTTCCGAAACAGCTACTTCGGCGATCCGAGCATGATAGCCGGGCACAGGAGAGAAGCAGAGAGGTGAAGACTCCAGAAAGGCTGGTCAGCCAAGCATCCACCACCTCGAAGGTCAGGTTGCCAAACTCACCAGCACGCACCGCCTGCCCGCTCCCAAGGCTGGCCCGGCTGTCCGACAGTATTGGTTCAAAGAGGCTAAAGCTGCGAAAGTGCGCATCTGCCTCGTTCAGCTCTTTCGTGGTCTGGTCGGCAACCTCCGCCATCCTTCGGTCTGCGGATCGGAGATCAGATCTATCGAGGCCCAGGGACCTGCGTCCCTGAGAGCAGTCGCACTACCCCGGCTTTCCCCTTCTGTATGCGGATCAAAAATCCGAGGAAAGATCAGAAGACCAATGATGCTGTGAAGATACCAAGGCTGATGCCACCAGTGTGGTATCGCACTAGACAACTGACGCGCGACGATGAATGCACAAACGACACGAGAAGGCAAGTGAGGTGCAACATGTCCACCGGAGTGCACCGATGGTGTATCATGCCAACGTCATCATGATGTCCTTTTAGTAATGCCTCGCATATTCTCATGGAAAGATTCTTTGGTGGGAGTGCCGTGCTACTGAAGTTCCATGACAAGTGAGGATGATTTGTAGCGCAGCCACATGATGTTGTCGAAACATCACATACTACTTTAAGCATGCGACCCTGAAACAGGAGCAGTGCCTCTTGAGACGAGCATATCTACAGTCACAGCAGCAGCATCCTCGGCTCCTCTGTGCTACGTCTGCTGCGCTACGTCGTCATTGTGCAAGCCCTCACCGTCATTTTCATGATCCTCACCAGAATCACCAGCATCCTCATCATCCATACCATCAGGACCATGAAACAGAAACAGCACTGGATTTGCGGAAAGAGCTGCCTTTGACTGATATCCGCCTCGCTCTTCACGAAGTCAGCCTTGCTTTGTCAAGCTCGGTCTCAGTATTATGGGGTTTTGGAGCCCATTATAATAAGGCGCCACCAAAATAGTAATGGTAATTATTATGGCCCCTATATTCTAGTAATGTAGGAAGCCAGACATGCCGGCCCGAAGACAGTCCACGGACATCTGGGATACAAGGGCGAATGCAGGGACAAACGATGCCCACATCATGGGCATCAAAACACATCAGCATCACAAGGATGAACAGACTGTCGGACACTTCGGCTTCAGTCGGCGGGGTGGGTCGGACCCTTGAACAATGGGACGACTGTCCTCTATAAACCCTTGCGGCATCGTAAAAACGCCGGGGCCCAAGCCGGGAGTTGGATCTGGTAGTGGAAGTTGGAGCTGCCTCGATCTGCCCTGAGGCGGACGTTCTGCGGAGGGATGCCTGGTCCAGGGGCAAACGCGGCCATGACGTCCTGCATACCTTGTGGTGAAAGCCTAGAGGCCGGATGGTATGTGAGGATGGCCGTTTAATTCAATTTTTCCCAGTCAATCAGGATGGCTTACGAGCTTAGGACATCAAGCTTCTTTTGTCGGACTGGGCCTAAGCGACTGCTGGCGGACTGCAGTGAAGCTTGCAGCAAGTGCCAGACTTCCGGGATGGTCACCACAAGACTCAGGTTGCCAGAGGTGAGCTCCTTGGTGACGAAAGGTCCATGGTTAGTTATAAGTGCCCCTAGTTGGCTTATGAAACCATAGTTATCCTATTAGAACCCCAATTATAACTGCCCATGACATCCGAGTACTGCGGTGAACAAACAAGAAAACTGCAGAGGACACCTTTAGAGACAAAGTCTGCCAGTAGAGGCTTCAGTCGAAATGGAGCATGATGCAGCGGGAGAAGGCGAAAGTTAATTGATCCGAGCACTACACACTAGCCAATGGGGTCGAGATTGTTCATTTTGTTAGTGGGTTCTTGTTGAGGAACTTAGTTTAAGTCAACATAATAAGGAAACCATATCATTTACTATAGATCCCTATTATGATAACTTAAATTTAATCCCTTAACAAGAACCCAGGTTAGAGCACCATTTTCGCCACCCTTGGCCAGCTGTAGGCTGACAGCCCAGGCTCCACAGTGATGTCGCCCGCCAGAACTCTGCCTGATGCCTCCGGCTCCACCTCGCTCCTGAAAGGGAACGGGCAAGTGGAGATGTCACTGGCTCACGCATGACGATGATGATGGTCACGAGGATCGCGGTGGCAGTTGCAATAACTTTGCATAGTTTGCATTGTGATAGATGTCATTTGCAGTTGGGGAGCCGACAGCTTCGAGGAAGCATCTTAATTAAGGCATCTTCGGAGACCTTTGACTCATGACATGATGCTACCAAAAGTCCGGACTGCAGCATCGCCCAAGCACTATGCACCGCAACCACCAGGGCAGCAAGGAGGATGATGGCACAACCGCCACGACCACAAACAACATGAACAAGAACTACGACAACTACAACATCAACAACAGTGCCGATGCCGGCTCTGGCACCACGGAAAAAGAAGTCGGCGTCATCGTCGCAGTAGCGGTCGTCGCCGTTGTAAAGGCAATCGCGGTGGCACAAGAAAGCAGATACTAGTAGTTACGGTAGAAGGAGGAGACAGTAGCAGTAGCAGTAGCAGTAGCAGTAGCAGTAGTAGTAGTAGTAGTAGTAGTAGTAGTAGTAGTAGTAGTAGTAGTAGCAGTAGCAGTAGCAGTAGCAGTAGCAGTAGCAGTACGAGCAGGAGGAGGGGAAGCAGCAGCAACAGCTGCAGAAGCAACAGCGCCAGTGGTCGTGGTGATGGTGGTAGTGGCAGTGGCAGTAGTAGTGGTAATGACTAGCAGCAGCAGGAGTAGCAGTAGCAGGAGTAGTAGTAAGAGTAAGAGGAGTAGGAGGTAGGAGTATCCTGAGCCACGGGGAATCACAAGGAAGTGTTCGGAAGTTCGACAATAGCAGTGATGGGAGCTCCTTGCGCCGGCGTGCAGGGACGCCTGCCTCACATCATCTGCAGAGCCGTCTTGGGCAGATGTGGTGGGAGCCGTGGTTTCCGGGGGACAAGTGTAGAGCCTGGGAGCCGGACAGAGTGTAAAGTTGTCACTGGCGGACGGGCAGGCCGTCCCGTCTGGACAGCACTGATTGCCGGCGCAGGTCTCAGGGCATTGTCGATCCGCACAACAGGGGACGACATCTCCAGTTTGGCACGACCACGCCGTTGTGGTGGTGGTTTTTGTGCTTGTGGTGATGGTGGAATGCCCCATTGCAGTCTCTGCAGAAAGCTCCGAAGCTGTCCACGAATGCTCCGGTGCTTCAGGACAGAGCGTAATGATGTATCCTGCGGACACTTGGGGGAAGTAAAGATGTCGAGGATATAGGTTTATTAGGCTTCTAGGGCTTAGCGCCCATGACCCTGGATCCTAAACCCAACCGACAAGTGTACTGTTGATGATATAAATCCTGCATTACCTTAAGGACTCGAAACTATGGGAATTATGGTATATTCCTCATTGTGGTTAATGCAGGATTTTTATTGTCAACAGTACCACTTTTTCCTGCGGCTCCTGCATCATTGGCCTTAGGCTGGCATCCAACCGCCTCGCCGTACCAATCGCAGAAACGTCGCGGACAAGCCTCTTCCTAAGGTTCTGTTTCGGGCTTAGGGTTTAGGGTTTAGGGGTTTAGGGGTTTCGGGTTTGGGGTTTAAGGTTTTAGGGTTTCGGGTTTAGTGTTTTCCTAAGCTTCTGTTTCCGGGCTTACATCAGGGTGCGTCAGATCTTAGACTTTGTGAAACCCATCTGACATTGAAAGCCTCACCGAGCATCTTCCGCGTACGTGCCGCAAGCAGCCTCAGTTCTTCACATGCCCTCTCTCTGAGACTCTACTTGTAGGACTGCTCGCAACTTAGGCGGCTATCAAGAACTCGCTGTTGTTTCTCGAACAGCAATCAGATTTCGTGAAATCCAGGTCCCAATCCTATGGAAACAGAATGCGCTATAGTGGTGGGACTCTCAAGTTTGGAATCTGTCAGGTGAGGAGCAAGAGATTCGTTCTGTCGACTGTCTGCATTCTGGCAAGTGAAGGTCGAGGACTCATCGTCGTACGCAAACCTTGCTGCATGGTTTGGATTTCCGTGTTTAGGTTTAAGACTTTTTTGGAGGATTAGGGTTTAAGTCCAGGATTTAGGGTTCAGGGTTTGTGCTTCGGATTTTAGGATTAATTACGGAGTTTGGGGTTCAGGGGTTCGGATCTAGACTGTCGGGCCGCTTCGACCTTGGTACTCACGGGAAGCCAGGTGTTGTAGTTTGGGGTTAGGGAGATCTCTAAACAAAGCAGTGGGAAGAGAAGTTGTGCCGGGTTACGTGTATGCCGTGGGGCAGCCGCGTTTGAGAATCTCATAATATGGGAGTGCGTGCTCCTGCCAGACGGTACTGGTGCCCCGGCAGCCATGTGCTTTCGGCACGGGTGTGTCTAGAATCTCGGCCCAATTCGCACAGCCGCAACAGCCATCGTCGTGCGACCCCTCAGAGTAGCAGGTGGTGATCCATGGCTCGTGCCCAGCACAAGCGAACATCAAGTGATGGGACGGACAATCAATCCAGCCCTCAAAAGGCGCTGGGCTGACGTACGTGTTTCCACTCCAGACGCAGAGTTGATAGGCAGACCACAAACCAATCTGATGGCCACACTCCATCCGGATCTCTTCTGTCGGCTGGTACTGCTTCGTCGTGGGGTTGAGAACACGGACACCTGGATTGTAGTTCCGGTTTAGGGTTTAGAGTTTACGGGCCCTTATAGAAGTATTTATGAATAGGTACCTTTATAGGAACCATAGGGAAAACCAAAAATTTTCCCAAAGTGCCACCTAGGCACCCACTTGCCCGCAGACCAGACCGCTGGGGCAGTCCTCATCCGAAGAGCAGCTGCCACCGCTCCCATCCACTTGCCGAAGAAGAGGGCCCAGATCCTGGGCTCTTGACCAATAAAACTTAAGTTAGGGTACCAGAATAATCAGGAGTTTAATGCACCATAATAATTATAGGAGTTTAAGGTACCATAATAATTAGGAGTTTATACTAAATGATAGGGTTTCTTTGTTATGGCAACTGAAATTATCTTCCCTCAACAAGAGCCCAGGATCTTGCCCGGGAGTCGAAGGTTGGAAGCTCCAAGAGCATGAGCCTCGCAGTGCCCGGTTTAGGCCTTTTCTTGCCTTCCCATTCAACTAAGTTTAGTGTTGTCATTGCTATTTCTACTCCTGCCTTTGATTATGCTTAGTCTTTGCTATTACTGGTACTTCATACTCTTAATAGTAGTGATACTATGGCGACTGATCATTCTATTTCTATTGTTGCTGCGACTCTTATAGCATTCCTTACTCCTGTTCCTACTCTTACCCTCACCCTCACTCTGACTATTAGAAGTACTATTACAATCTATTGCCGTTACCACGACTATTGTTGTTAAGATTGCGATTACCATGACTAGTAACATTATACGTACTACTGATACTATTTCCTATCGATTTGCTACTAATTACTATTGCCAAGTCTATTGCAATTACGAATGCTATGACTATTCACTAACAGCAATAACAATGCTAAGAGAAACAACAACGATATAGAAGAATAGCGACTATTCGTATACATCTTTGTTTTCTCTTAGCATTGCAGCATTGTTATTATTGTTATTGTCTGTCGTCTTATTAATTACACTACTATCATACTCCTGCGTGCCAGGCGAAGAAGCAGCCGAGCCACTCAGGCGCGGGTCCGGCTGATGGAAGGCACCAGCACTGCCACAGTTGTAGCCCTCGTAGCTGCCAGCGGCTTCCTCCGTCGTCTGCGTGAAGGCGGAATTCGGCTTCCTAGCATGGTTTAAGGAGATGTGTAGGGGTTTAGGGGCTTAGGATCTAGGGTTCTGTGGGCACTTTGCCGCCACACCGTGAGCACGATTCAGGATAGGCAGCTTGGACATTGATTTTGCTCCCAGCAGCCAGGCAACATTTCAATTCCAATGTTGAAGCCGTTGATGATGGAGACATCGTAGTAATCTGGGCCGAATGGGACAAAAGTAAACTCGATGGCGGTAGCCACGCCGTTGAGCCCCTGATAGGACGGACAGAAGTCTTTGTCGTTGCAGAAGGCAGATGGGATCAATCCGCCATCCTGAGTATGGTTCGGGTAGAACTCGATCTTCCCACTCCACTCGGCAAAGATCCCGTTGCCTGCGGACTGGAGCTGTGCTGCTATAGCAATACACCACCATCCTACGACTCATCACTCTCGGCCCCCCCTCGACAACTCTCAATTACCGCTGCTGAAGCTGCTGCAAATCAAATTGCTTCTGCTAGCACGACGACTACAACACAGCTGCCCCAACACGAACCCCGGCACCGCAGCTGGGACATGAGTCTGCAACGCTCGGGCCGCAGAGCGCCTTGCTGAACCGCCTCGTTAGGTGTGTGCATGACCAGTGTCTCGCCAGGAGCTATCGTCCAGTCCTCTCCTGCTCTGTAGGAAGCTGTCCGTCTGCAAGAGCTAATTGCCGTTCTAGTCAGTCTAGTCTTTCTCCAGCAGTTCTATCGCGGGTTGATTGCGCAAGGCAGTGACGGGCAAGCGCGCAAGCATTAAGCTAGCAGCAATCAACGGCATGAAGCGTACACAAGTTCACCTGGCTGATGGAGATCGAAGTAGCATTGTGCCGTCTTCGGATTGCAAGTCATGCCACCAGGGCAGCCTCAGTGACAGACTGAGCTTTCAGGATTCAACCGTGACCCGGCGATTCCGAGTGAAGTTTGGTATATGCGACTCGAACTTCGTATCGAGAAATGCCCTACATGGATTTCTAATCTAGGGCCTTAATATTAGAATAATAGGATCTTGGGGCCCATTGTACCATGTTCTCATCACTCTGAGCATCCAAGTTGCTGCTGCCACACGGGATTTCAGAATTGCCTCCAGTAGGAGCGATGACCTCAGCGTCGCGGCGACATGTGGCGAGAGGCACGACGTGTCCGGCCATGAAGGAGTCGTGCAAGCTGCTGGAAAATTATAGGAGCATTCAAGGATGTAAAGGCGGATTTGCAGATGTCTACACTCCCCAAACTGCAACTCAGGTGGAGTAGAACCCTGAGGGCAGGTAAGGTGGGCACCATGGGGCGGCTACATCGGTTCACGATGTCCAGCCGACGGCCACCAGTGGTCGCCGCAGCTCCTGCCTCAACCATGAATGCCAAAACCCCGAATCTGTGTGGTTGCAGCTCTCCAAAATCCAGTACTTGTTTATTTTTTGAAGAGGTCATATGCTTCATTGTATTGTGCTCTATCTTGTATGCTATTGACATTGGACTCATTGGACTAGATCATATTGTCCTACATTTACAGTCTACTCCATATCATGGTCAAGATGTCCTGCCACACCGTAACTTTCAAGTTCCCGTGGTCCCTAAACCCCAAACCCTAAACCCTAAACCCCAAACCCTAAACCCTAAACCCCAAACCCTAAACCCTAAACCCTAAACCGTAAACCCTAAACGTGATGGCGTGGCGCCTCATGGAGGCCCAGCGCCAGGCAGCATGCGATCGCAAAAGAGTGCATGGAGCGTTGCGCGGGGACGTACAAGTACTTGTCTTCGCAGTACGACCCGGTGAGTTGAGTACGCTAAATAACAATAACAACAATAATAATAACAACAATAATAATAATCGTAGTAATGATAACATAGTAATAAGTATAGTTAGACTCTTGGTCTCATCTCATGCTTGGCACTAAATTCGGCTCTAAGCTTGATCCGTTGAGCCACAGCCATGCCGTTGCAGTAACATGCTCGTGGGATGCAGTCGCAAGCAAAAGCAGGAGTGGTGTAAAAATGATGTCCGGGATTTTGGATGCACCTTTGCCGGCCCTAGAGCCGAGAAGCAGGAGCCTGAATCGACTTCTCGCAAACTGGCACTTTCAGTTGCAAGCAACTAGGCTACCACCGACCACCGACAAGCCCCGGTCCTGCGTTTCGGGCTTCGGGGCCACTTGCATTGAGATGCCGCCCTTCAGGCCATGCCTCAAGGAATATATGGCAGAAACTCACACGCGAATATGCAAAGCTGCCAGCATGGCTCTCAGGCTCAGGCAGGGAAGAGAGCGTGGCATCGTCGGGCAGAAGTAAGACGTCCTCGAGTGGCCGGGCCTTCAAGCTCAAGGGTCCGGAGGCTGGAGGTAGCACTCGGGCGCTTGAAGCCAGCAGCATCCACCAGTAGCAATCAACGGACGTTGGGGACAGCGCCGCCATCGCAAGCCGCTGCCCTTGACGTGCGATCCTCGCGGCCTGGACGGGGTTTTGCCGCAGAAGCTGCATCAGTGGCTGCACGTTGGCCCAGCTCTTCTCCACCGGCACATAATGAACTCCAGGAGCCAAAAGCCGGCTCCACCACTCCAGGAAGCGAGGCTCTTGGGCTAAGACCAGGGAACCACAAAGCAGCTGATACTTGATGCGTGAGGAGTACGTGGTGCCGGCTAGAAAGGCGAGATACCGGTGCTTGCACTGCTCCAGCAAGCCCACGCAGCCCTGCACCTCATTCTGGCCGGTGGAGGACACGGCTTTCCTGGACTGAGGGTTTAAGGGTTTAGGGCGTTAGGGGTTTAGGGTTTAGGGTCCAAGCCAAAACCGAGAAACAACTGGGAAATTACAGCCATCCTTCGAACCTGCAGCCCAGACCGAACATCATCAGCAGGTGGGTAGTTCTCTAAATTAGGGTCCCTTGGTGGGGCACCCTTATCAAAAGGACCCACCCATGCGCAGATCAGCTGCCAAGATATGAACTTCGCATCGGAGTTTTCGACAGCTTGGATCTGCTCCAGTGCCACAGAGCGAGCGCCTTGGTCCTTGTCCAGACATGATAGAGACCTCCCCCAAGAAAGGGGAGAAAAGGGTATTATAGTAGATGATCGTATACTGTAGTTCATTGTGGTTGATTGATGTTTATGACAGCACTTGTTTTGTCTGTTGGGCTTCAGCCTGTCCGTCAGTGAATCGCGCACTGGACGACCATGATCGGATCTTTCGCCCGGGGCCAAATCCAAATCCGAACTCCCGCAGGACTAAAGAGGTACTTGTGTATATTATGCACGGATGCGACCGTGTAAGTTTGACACCCGGGGCCAAATCCAAATCCCAACTCCCGCAGGACTAAAGAGGTACTTGTGTATATATGCACGGATGCGACCGTGTAAGTCTGACACTCAGAGACGGATGAAAGTAGAATTACAATTCGTGGATATGTATGTTTAGCTATGCCTGCATGCAATGCGTGCAGTCATGTATGCATGTAAGCATGCGTGTATGTATGTATGTATGTATGTAGCTAGGCAGGCAGGTAGGTAGGTCTACTACATCTGTATCTCTACATACATGCATACATACCTACTTACATACATACAATGCAATGCTATGCAATGCAATACATTGCGCTATGTTACATTACGTTACGATACATTTCATACATGTAATACTTACTTACATATGTATGTGTGTACATAGCTAGTACATATATATATATATACATATATTTATATGTGGTTCTATACGACGCATGTGGGCATGTGTTTCTGGTCTCTAGCAAACTGTCGTTCAGGCAACGCTCGGGTCCTCCACCGGAGCGCCTCGCCAGAAAAGGGTGTCACTGCGGTTCTGCCACCTACAGGGTCTGGGTCTGGCAGCCGACCTTAAACCCTAAACCCTATAAGGCCTGTAGGGTCCAGCAGCTAGGATCAGATATACTTCGCACGTATGTATGTACGTATGCATGTAAGTGAGAATGTATGTGTATATTGTTCGATAGCATGGCTTTGACCGGGGCATATATTCTGCAGGAACCCCCTAACAAGCACTGCAGCCATATCCAGATTGCAGGATTCTGTCGTGCAGTACCATCGGCAATGGCTTATGTTCACTGCCTCATAAGCAATCTACTCTGAACATTCCACCTTGCCCTCACCCCCCAGTGCTGACGGAACTCGCGAAAGAGCTGGTCGTAGTTGTGAGAAATCTCGTTCTCAGAGGAAGGGCACATGCTCTCTGGCCAGGAATAGAATGTGAAGTCGGGGTACAGTACACCAACAGGGGCTTCCTTCTTGTGTGTGATGACAAAAAACGGGAGATCGATATTCTGAAGCTCACCATCTGTAAGATCAATCGTTACCTCGACATCCGGAAGGTTGCCAAATCTTGAAATCACCCGATAGATCGCGTGCAGCGTGCTGCGATGACGACTTTGGTATCCGGGGAACATGTCGAGAACATAGGCTGCACCGTTGACGATTCTCAGCCGAATGCATGCCTTCTGCCGCCTTGCGCAGAATCCATCGTAGAATGCCAAGTGTTGTTCATCCAAAACTTTATATGGTTCCAAGTTTCGGTAGATCTGTTCGTAAAATTCCGGAACTTCGGTGCGGGTGCAAATCTCAGGCGGCTGTAACGGCCGCAGTGAGAGCGAAACTGGCAGGAGAATGCAGATCCAGCTGCAGGCAGCCTCCACTCTCCGCAGAAGCATGGACGATCTTCCGTCATGGGCACTTCCGTCGCTTGCTATGGCTCGCTGCTACTTCGGAATGCCTTGTGAGGCACAACCAGTCTTGCGAATGCATGGACGACTGCACCCTACCTTCACTACCAGGGTTTGTAGCAGGTTCAGAAACTGCTCAGTCTATGCTTCCAGACCGACTTCACAGACGTGTGTCGTCTGGCTGGCTGAGAAAACGACATTCTGAGGCTGCTCAAGGAATAGACTCGCCGCAAATCCACCGCGAGGAGTCAACAACCGCCAAGATTCAAAGGTAGGTCAAGAGCCTGCAGCACCCAGTTCCGGCACCCTATGCAAACCCCAAACCCCCAGCCACAAGAATCACTGAAGATGCCAGGGAGAAGACTGCATTGGCCTGCAGTCGCCGGGCAAGCACTCCGTCCGTCACGACTTCTACCCGCATCCTCCACGGCCGACTCTTATCGGAAGGCGTTCGATGCACAAGGCTTAAGAAGACTTGGGAGTTTGCAAACATGAGGGGTACCTTATTTTTGGGAGCCTTATAATAAGGATCCCACTATTTAGGGTCTGTATTGGGGTCCCCTATTTTTCGGAAACCCCCATTTCTTCTTTTGCCAAAAACGCGTCTGCAGAACTGGCTGCTACTCCCGCCACAGCTCTTTGAACGATTGCCGCGTCGGTGGGATGCGACCATACTCCAACTCGCATATATCTTTAGACATCTTTATTGCCAGCTGGGCCGCTGCCAGCAAGAGACTGGCCATCATGATGATAGTAGTAATAACAACAGTAGTAGTAATAGTAGTAGTAGTAGTAGTAGTAGTAGTAGTAGTAGTAGTAGTAGTAGTAGTAGTAGTAGTAGTAGTAGTAGTAGTAGTAGTAGTAGTAGTAGTAGTAGTAATAGTAATAGTAATAGTAATAGTAATAGTAATAGTAATCGTAATCGTAATCGTAATCGTAATAGTAATAGTAATAGTAATAGTAATAGTAATAGTAATAGTAATAGTACTAGTACTAGTAATAATAATAGTAACAATACTAATACTAATAATCAGCGTAAACAACGAACAACAAGGAAAACAAACGGATAAACGAAGGAAAAACGCTAGCTCAACTACCGGCACGGCCTGGAGGGGTCCACACAGCTGTCATACCGCGTGCGGAAGCCTTGGGTGAACGCAGAATGTGGGCCGAACTGAACAGAATGAGTATCAAACATCAAAACTTTGCAAACCTTTCCTTGTTCCACATTTGCTTGCAATAACCCTGAACCCTAAACCAACAACCCTAAACCGTACTGCATTTCGTAGAAGCAAAGCTGAGAACTGGGCCGATCGACCGCCCAACCTGATTGCTTTGGGGGGAAGGCATCACAGCGAACCCCAGAAAGTTGGAACATGGGTTTAGGATCATTGGCGCTAGGATTCCCTGGACTTTACCTTAAGGCCATGAGGATAGCGATGTTCAACTTTCCGGCTAGTACTGTAGCTTGGTTTTCCCTTTGCTTTCAGTATAGCGTAGATGTCAGGGTATCGGAAACGGCCCATGACTGAGAAGAACCGCATGCCTCTGAGATGCTTAGCATGATTCTGACCCTCGATCATGCCAACACAAATATCCATTCAGGTCACTGCGATGTTCAATGCTCTGATTCTTGCTCTCGCTATTCGTACTCTTCTTGTTGTTGTACTGTGCCGTGCGTGAAGTTGCGGAACTCGTCGATGGCATTGATACATATATGGCCGACCATGACCGCAATCACCGTCACAGGTTGATCATTCACTGCTTGTTGGTGAGTGAGTGGCTTCGATACACCTCAAGGCTAAAGCAAACACTCTTGGGCGTGGAACACAGCACCCCAAATGATGTGGCGATCCTGAGACGGACGTAAGCCAACCATCTTTGCTGTACGCTGCGGTGCGGAACTGTCTGGTCTTGTTCTTTCGAACTACCTTCAGCTATGTGAAGGGTGGTGCCAGCAGCTTCTCTCTTTGACTGAAAAATCTCAGCCATCGAGCTGAACAAAACAACCGCCGCAAAAGGGCCTGACATGCTGTCAGATGGTGCAGGAAGCAGCATCCGACATAGACAGCTACTGCCTGAGTGCGACAAATTCTGCAAATGACCTTGCACTTGCATCCCCAGGCGGTCGATTGGTGGATGTTCTGCCGGACTCTTTAGAACTAGATTCCAGCATCCGTCAGAAGTTGTCTCACGAGTATTCAGAATGTGCCACAGCATGCAAAGGTCCGGAACGTCCCCAGCGCCGGCACGAAGGAAACAGATGCGCAGGACGCGCCAAGTGGGTGCCCCACGGAATGCCACTTTCGCAAGCTGCAACAGTCTTACAATTTTCGTTCATCATATATTGTTCTGATCATTCCTACTATTACTGTCATTATTGCTATTTTTCATCAGTGTTGTTACTATTGTTACTATCCTTATTGTTATTGCTATAACTACGAACAAAACTAATATTGCAACTGCGCTCACCGGTCCAAGGAACGCTTCAGTGCAAGGCATGGTGCAATGTTGCCAAAATTGCAAAAGCTGTTGCTGGTGATGGATGCTTGCTTTGGCGCAGCTCGGTTCAGAGATCTGCAAGGTACCTAACGATTCATTGACGTCCGTAAACCTATCATTTCGGTACCCGGGCTATCTGTAGAGATCGGAGAGGAAAATTAAAAAACAATCCGAGAGAGAATGGGCGTGAGACGGAGAGAGCTAGAGAGATAGAGAAAGGTAGACCACTCACTCACTCACTCTCGTCATCATTCCGTGCTACCGTCCGAAACTGGCATCGAGGGCAGATGTGAAAGGCCGCTTGTACATTCCGACAAACCGGCCAGGCTCTGTGGGAGATGCCTGATAGGTCCATCGTATCTCCAGGACTTCTCAAGCGTCGCCACCAGTCAACCCAGGGCTCGTGTCCGGCCGACAGTCGAAAGCTTGAGGCGACTTCTTAGTTAGTGTACGTGTAGGTACATACTGATATATACATATATATATATATATAGATAGATAGATAGACAGATAGATATCCTGCGGTTTCGTGAGCACCAGCCATCACCGGTGCTACGACCGCACATGAGCAACAAAGGATGACTACGAACCATTGCCGAGGCCAGACGGGCCGGGTTTTCAGCAGTTGTGGTCGGCGTCTGTTCCTCAAGGAGCGGATGGTGGCGGAGAGTGTATGTCATGTCTGTGAAGTAGAAACAAGCTCGACAATTACCTTCGTCGTCACACTGCTAAGAAACTCCTCCAATGGTGATAGGGATAAACTATATCCAGGCACCAGGACTGCAGCAAAGTGCTGACAAGCCACATTCTGAGGCTTTGCCGCCGCCTGCACGAACACAACAATCATCAAGCCTTTCCTGAGCCAGCATCTTGAAATGCATGAGTGGACAAGAGGGCTTCCTACCTGGAGCCTATGATCTTACGCTGTAATGGCCAGCCAGGATCAACGAAAATTCAGTCGCTTCACATGTTGGGCACCACTTCCTGATAACACTTTCCCCAGCGGCCACAAGCATACCAAGCCCAAGCCCCACCACCCAAATCCGTGTGGCCTGGAGTGGGAGCCGTCTGAGATGTCTTCCCCGCGCAGGGGCCCAAGGAGGGGAGGAACAAGAACTCCTGCGCAGCCATTGCTTTGGGGTCATGGATCCAAGCTCTAGGTCTGAAAATCCCTGGAAGATGACCTTGAAGCCCTAACCAAACCTGAAACCAAACTAAGCCCTACCCAGAGGCTCCAAAGTAGTTCCTTTTTGGGGTTACCTTCTAGGATTCTAGATATGAACCCTAAAAAGGAACTACTACGGAGCCTTAGGGTAAACCCTAAATCCCCAAAACTCAGAGCCTTTTACGATACCTTTGGTTAGTAGGGAATGGAAGAGTAGTAGTGGTAGTAGTAGTAGTAGTATATAGTAGTAGTAGTAGTAGTAGTAGTAGTAGTAGTAGTAGTAGTAGTAGTAGTAGTAGTAGTAGTAGTAGTAGTAGTAGTAGTAGTAGTAGTAGTAGTAGTAGTAGTAGTCAGTAGTAGTAGTAGTAGTAGTAGTAGTAGTAGTAGTAGTAGTAGTAGTAGTTATAATTGTACCCCATTCCTCCATTCCCTACTAACCAAAGGTAAGCTATAGGATTATTAAAGCCCCCTATTTTCTAGTACCCTTGATCCCTTTATAAGGCCCCTTTTAAAGCTTTTAAAGCCTTTCACTGCGGGGCTCCTCCACGTGAACGTGCCATGCGAGACCCCCGGCCGACCGCTTCGCGGCGCCCTGCGGTTAGATAGGGGCCTTAAAAGTTAGGGCCCTAATAATTTGAATAAGGTTTCTTTTAAGGAGTCCTTTAAAGGGGTTACTATAAGGGATCTATAGTAGGGGCCTTAAGAGTTGGAGGAGCCTAAGAAAGGCTTAGGGTTCCTTTAAAGGGATCTATAGGCTATAAGGGGTCCTTTAAAAGTGATTTAAAACTTAGAGTAGGGTTATGGGGTATGTTATGCTATGATTGTAGTAGGGGTTACAATAAGATAGGGCCTTAAGAGTTAGAATAGGGTTGAGGGTTTAGGGGTTTAGGGTTTAGTGGTTTAAGATTTAGGGTTTAGGATGTGGGGGTTTCGGGGTTTAAGGGTTTAGGGGTTAGGGGTTTAGGGGTTTAGGGAATTAATAGGGTTCCTTTAAGGAGTCCTTTAAAGGGGTTACTATACGGGATCTATAGTAGGGTTCTAGAATAGGGGGGCCTTAATGATTCGAATATGTTGTACCATGATTATAACAAGGAACCCTGCGTTTGTACGGTGAACTCAGGGCTTAGGGTCTTGCTGGGGTGTTCAGCCGAACCTCCGTGGACCCAAACCATCCTCAGACGTCTGAACCGTGAGCACCCACTTGGAGGATCGTTGGACTTCGGAAGTATGGATATAAGCACCCCAATTGGGACAATAAGTATAGTTACCTGAATAATAACCCCAGTTGCTAAGTCCCATGATCCTCTAAGCAGCAGCCATGTAACCCTGACCACTCCCTCTGCCGCTCCATCCCGACTTGAGTGTAAGGAGCGTCACAGCTTTACCTTGCTTCTGCCCTACCCTCGACACGGAGTGGCCTTAGCTGCCTCTGCAAGGCCCGGAGGGCCACAAATGAAGACCATGGCCTCTGCTTCTGTCATAGATACTAAGAACTTCATCGGGGGGCCAAGAAAGCTTTGGATCGGGCACAGACGCTGAGGGTTGAAGGAAAGAGAGCAACGCCTGCCGTGCCATTGCGACGTTCAACAGGCTTCTCTACTATAGGGGCCTTCATAATTAGAATAGGGTTTGGGGCCCATTCTACTATAATTATAGTAAAGAACCGCCGAAATAGTATAGGATAGCATGGGTAATTATTGAGGCCCTATGCCCTATATTAGCCGAGCGGCATGCTTGACACCTGCCTTGACATACTGCGCGCCTACCGACTCCAGCCATGCTCCGATATCCTGCGGCGAACTGTCTGATTGGAACAGGAGGTAGTGTAGTCCAGTATAGTATCATACAGAATAGTATATAGTTAGGAGTAGAGAAGAGTAGAGTAGAGAGAGAGTGTGTGTGTATATATATATATATGTATGTATCGGTACGTTGTATTACGACAATGCTGGAACTTTGACTCGACGGGGCCTTGTAATGCTCAGCGACCCAGAATCCACGTACATCGCTTCTACACGTATTGCACACTCAGGAATGCAAGCAATCCACCAGGGGGAGCGTCCTCAGAACCATATTTGGCGTTCAGCGGCATTTCACTCCCTGAAGAAGACAAGACGCGTCAAAGCAGTCTGCAGCCAAGTTAGTGAGAGCTCCAGTGTAACAGTGTCTGCATGCGGAAACTTGCGCAATTGAGACCTGCAGGCGTCTGTGGCTGGACAATGGAATAGGCTCTGCTTCTTCCGCATCCCCTACCCGGGCCAAGCTAGCAAAACTCCCGAAACGATCGAAACAAAGAGAGCTCGCTGCCGGCCTCCCTCTTGCGTACCAGCACCTGCCCAGGGCGAGCCAAGTATGCTCGAAACTTGTTAGTCGGTTAGCAGTCATAGCAATACTACCGAGTAGCACCAAGCAGCAGGTTCTCTTACTTTAGCTTTTGGTATCATGAATCTTGCTCCAACCCAAAGGCATAGTAAGCCCAATACTTAGGTAGCCTAACACACCTCTAAAAGCCGTACGCCCTACACCCTGAAGTCTCCACCCCAAACCCCCTGGACCCTTCAACGACCTAGTACTATACGACCTAATACCTGCTTTTTGGATCTACTCATCCAGACCCTACCTGGCCCTTCCTATACCACCTATGTAGTACCTACTCACCCTGGGCTGGGTGCCCCAGCCGTTCAGACGGATGGCGCTGAGGTCCGCATCCAGGTGTGGCTCCTGGGTACCGACTCGGAAGCTTAAAGTCCACGCTTGGCGTGGGACTTTCGGGTTTATACGTAAGGGGTTTCGTGGTAAGAGGTTCTGAGCGGATATTCGGAACAGCATGTGCTAAAGGCTGCGGAGATAGTAGGTTGGAGGAGTTGCAATACCTTCAACAACGTCATGTTCCAGGATTCCAAGACGAGGTCCAAAGCAAGCTTACGTCTTCAGAAGGCTTCTGGGCCTCAAGGCCCTCAAACTGAGAACTGCCCAATGCAGAAGATCCCGAACCCCGAAGAAATTCGGGTCATTCACAGTCCAGAAATCTCAGTAACCCTGGTTTGGGGGGACCTCATAATTTTAATGCACTATAAACAAACACAATCAGGACACATAATCAGGAAACCCCCCAGATAGCATAGGTAATTATTAGGCCCCTATCTTATAGTACCCTTATAGATCAATTTTAGTAGCCCTTATAGACCCCCTTGAAGCAGCCCTATAGTAGTTGTTAGGCCCCCATATGGGAGTTTCCGAAAATCAGGGGTAGCTTGTTTTGGGGTATTATATTAGGGTCCCCCATTTTCGGAAACCCCCATGTACTGTAACCCAGAGAGCCCAATACCCCTTAATTAAGGAATATGGCTTAAATTATATAGGGCTTCACATTATGATTTAAGCTGTATTCCTTAATTAGGGGGTATTGGGCTCTCTGGGTTTAAGATCCCTTATGATCCCTTTAAAGGAACCCTATATTCCTTAATTAGGGGGTATTGGCCTCTCTGGGAACTCTTGCCTTGCAAACTTCAAGGAATTTGCCGAGGCGCCAGGAGGGGAGCGGACTTGTTGAGCAGCTCAAGGCTCCTCAGGGCCCAGTACCTCGGAAGGGTTCGGGGTGGGGGCTGGTGTACCGATGTATCGATACATATACATATATATATATATATAAACAGTTTTATTTGAATATATATGTATTTATATTTATGTATTTATGTGTATTTATATGTGCATGTGAGTGAGAGAGCGAGCGAGCGAGAGAGAGAGAGAGAGAGAGAGAGAGAGAGAGAGAGCGAGAGAGAGAGAGAGAGAGAGAGCGAGAGAGAGAGAGAGAGAGAGAGAGGAGAGAGAGAGAGAGAGAGAGAGAGAGAGAGTGAGAGAGAGGGAGAGAGAGCGAGAGAGACGTGAGAGAGAGCGAGAGAGAGAGAGTGAGAGAGAGGAGAGAGAGAGAAGAGAGAGAGAGAGAGAGAGAGAGAGAGAGACGGTGAGAGAGAGGGAGAGAGAGCGAGAGAGACGAGGCGTGAGAGAGAGAGAGAGAGTGAGAGAGAGAGAGAGAGAGAGAGAGAGAGGGAGAGCGAGAGAGAGAGAGAGAGAGAGAGAGAGAGAGAGAGAGAGATAGAGAGAGAGAGAGAGAGAGAGAGAGAGAGTAGAGAGAGAGAGAGAGAGAGTAGAGAAGAGAGAGTGAGAGAGAGAGAGAGAGAGAGAGAGAGAGAGAGAGAGAGAGAGAGAGACAGGAGGTTTGGGTTCAATAATTTTGGGAAGTCAGAAGGGGCGACCTGTTTGCTGACCCCCACCCTGCTTTTTCGACCCCTGACGGTTTATTTGGCTTGCAGAGGAGCTTGGGTGGGGGTCAAAGCAGGGGGTTTTAAAAACCGAAGGGGTGTCAAAAGAACAAGATGAGGCGAAACAGAAACAAGGGGCCCGGTCATAAGAGTCATGCAGGCAAGATGGAACTTAGGGTGTTCGAGGTACTGTGGAAGTCAGCTGCATCAGCATCTAGCCTTGCCGGGCCTACGGGTTTGGCAACCGAAACCCACGCCCTCTTGCAGCTGCTCTTGCTGCCGGGGAGCATGGCAACCTGAATCACGAGAGAGGCTTCGAGCGGAAGGGATAAGGCTCAAGAAGACCTTTGGACGCCTCTTCCCCTGCCTACCACTCCTTGATGTTGTGTCATCAAAGGAAAAATCCTCCAGCCACAAGCTGCCAGGCCTTTGTTCCGGAGGCTGCTTCTGCTGCAGCTTTGGCCAGCGAGAGACCAGGCGTAATTCCCACACCTGGTGAGAGAGGGGAGGGCCAGCAATGCTGATGATCTCAGGAAACATCGGCAGATAAGACACCTCAACAGGCGGCATCCCGAATCCCGAAAGCTCTGGCTAACTCACCAAGACAGCGCGTCGGAGGCCTCCAAGCACAAACACGGTGCGCTCCATCCCCGGCGCTGGAACGGACGGCCGCCCGTAGGGGCCCTCCCGATCAAAACGAGTCAGCAGCGGCTTCACTGCCATGAGACCACAGCTGAAAAGAGCAGCAGTACTGAACTGAAAACTGTAAACTACAATCGTCATCATCTCACCATATCATCATCAGAAGTGGGGAGGTGTTGGAAGTTTGTCTTGGTGGCATCATCTCAGCATCATGATGGAGAGCACATACCACCATCTTCACTACTGTTGCTGCCGTCACCAAGGTTCGTTGCTGCGGGGGCAATGGCTGCTGAGCGCGGAGGTTTGACGAGTGGGAGTCGAATCGAAGCGCGAGAAAGCCGAGGAAGCTTACTAGCTGCAAGGCGGAACAGAACAGCCGAAATTCATGACCAGAGCAAACCGAAACATCCCCACATTCCCGGCAGTCCTCCAGCTTCATGGGAGGAGGGCTGGCATCCTCGGGTTTGCTTGTGTTGTCGTACAACTGAGGCTATAACGTGGCTAGGCTTGTCGGCTCTTGGTGTTGAGTAGTACACGAACCTTGGAAGCCAGAAAGTAAACCATAGCAGTCCGCCTAGACTTCGATGGCCGTCTATGTAGATATGTCGTTGAGGGGTATTGTGCCTTGCATTGATTGCACGTCGACCTTCACTGCTCTCTGCAGGCAACCTCGACCTGCAAAGCTTCGTAGGGCCCCAGGCAGGGCTGCAAAGCTTCGCCATCTTCGATGTGAAGCCGCTCCTATTGATCTTCATAAAGATCCTGCAGATGGGGCGAAGAAGCTGCAAGACCGCCATCTTTAGTTCTGTTTAGGCATAGGAGGAATTTGTAAGGCTTTTGCCTGATGACCCCACATAGGTTTGTGCAACAACCCATAATCAGGTGCTTTTTGAAACGAAGGTCCTGACTTCGTCGCTGGACTCGCCCGGGACGAGGGTGAAAGGATGGGGCACAGGCGAAGCCTTGCCCACTGCGAGGTGAGCCCATTGACCAGCTTTGAACTTGAAGTTGGGAACTGACCTCATGGACTTTTGGGGGTATTGGGGGGGGTTCAGGTCTTTTACAGTTTCGGGCTTTGAGGGTTGAGGTTTTCAGGGTTCCGAGTTCCGGGCTTCAGGGTCCCGGCTTAGGGCTCTAGGGTTTTATAGAGTTGGACACGAAAGACGGGGCTCCGATGCCCGCGCTTATGGACCCGCGCGACTTAGCAGTTGCGGGGTAATATATAATATATGGGCCTTAGTGATTAGAATACCGTTTTGGGGCCCAGTATACTATAGTTATACTAAGAAACCCCCAAACTAGTTTTGGTAATTGTTTGTTCAGGCCCCTATATTACGAGAACTCAAGTGCCACCAAGTTGCATGGTCAGGAAGAGGTGCCTTGTGCAGTGTCAAGATGCGGGGCAACGGGAAGACAGACTTCTAAAACCCTACTGTAAAGCCTAAATGGCCTAAACTAAATAGCACATGAATCCCGGACCCATGGGCACTCGCGGAGCGGTTCTGTGTCGTTCCCGTTCCCTCTCTCTCTCTCTATCCATCTCCTGGGCTTGGGGACTTGTCACAGCCCCCGGGCTTCAAAGCCCACCCCAATCTCTCTCTCTCTCTCTCTCTCTCGCTCGCTCTTTCTCTCTCTCTCTCTCTCTCTCTCTCTCTTCTGTTCTCTTGCTTCTGTCGCCTCTCTCTCTCTCTCTCTCTCTCTCTCTCTCTCTCGCTTCTCTCGCTTCTCTCTCTCTCTCTCTCTCTCTCTCTCTCTCTCTGTCACTCCCTCCCTCCCTCCCTCCCTCCCTGCCTCATCTTGCATTATTTGCAGTATCTTGGACTTGTCATCCGTCTGTGTTTCGTGTTTCTTATGTTTCGCATCAGGCTGTCTGCTGCGGGTTGCATACATCCACGCGATGTCTAGGTAGCCACGGTGAGAGACGGCAGATTCCTCAAAAAAGATACCCAGCCTAACACTGCACTGTTAGCAAAACATACACATCGACCAGGTTTAAAAGAAAACACGAACCCTCCGTCAGTCATATTGAACGTCTGTGCCTCTGGAATCTAGGAGCCTGTGTACGGACCATTGGGGCCTGAATAATTACCAATACTATTTTGGGGGATCCTTACTATAATTCTAGTATAATGGGCCCCGAAACCCCATTCCAATTATGAAGGCCCCTATTTTAAACATCTCCGAGCAAGTTCGGGAAAGGTGCTACGAAGTTGCTATGACAGGACACATCGTTTTCTACAATGATGTATTCACCCCTAGACCCTAAACATAGTTGCTTCAATGAAACTGACCACCACTTTCGTTGACGAGCTCCGCCGTCTTCACGGTCACCTTCCCATGGGCCGCCTCTGCAAGGAATCTCAGCCACGGTTTAGGGTTTAGGGTATAGGGTTTAGGTCAAACAGGAATGGACAAAAGCGCTACGACAGGTCGCCGGGCTCTCAATTTCGGACCCACGCATGACTTTATTTGCTAAAGCCTAAACTCGTGTTGTCCCTCTTAGTAGCCCCCAGCCCCAATCTACTCCCCTTAAAAAGGAGTGCCTTCGTGTAGACCTTCTGGATAATGAAAGCCAGCATGGCAACTCCGTTCCCGACGGCCACGGAGATGGAGGCGATGGTTTGGAAGCTGATCGCATGGTCGAACATGTGGATGAGGGCAGCGATGTATCCCCACCTGGGTTGTAGTTTCAGGACCCTTCAATTTATGCATGAATAGGTACCTCTATTGGAACCACAAGGAAATGACAAAGTTTCCCAAAGTGCCACCTAGCCACATGCTAATGAAGTGCAAAAGCTTGAACTTGTCATAGCTCACGAAAGGTGCCGGCACCACTCCCAGGATCATCAAGACAGCGGCCGGCATGCCAACAACCCAGAAGGCATTCCTTAGTTGTCAAAGGCCTTCTGCCTTGGCCTAGTACTTGTTCCTAGTATCATCTTTCTGTGTAGTTGATTTGTGGTCGAGGAGCTGCTGAATATCTGTACCCTTCTCCGAGATCGCAACTGCCCCATGCACCTGGGAAATGTGGCTACGCATGCCATGTTCCTGTTCAGGGGTTGAGCTTTGGTCCATGAGTGTGAAATCAATCTCGAGATGGCAGCCAAAGGACAACACCCAGAATGAGGGTCAGCGTGCCGATCGTAGTGTGGATGCGCCAGGCAGCTTCTCGGGTCATCCCCACAAGGTCGTGCACGCCACCCTTGAAGTAGGACCACCTTCGCCAGATTCCAACCCTACAGCACCACGAAAGAATCAATCCCACGTTGGGGGCTCTCGTCTCTGTCCCGCAAGACAACCCAAACCAGCTCACAGCAGCAACTGAGCCACATGATCGTGAGCATGGCGGCAATGCCCGCAGCGATGCCAGTCGACCTCATGGCCTCTGCGTTGGAAGCAACGGGAAGGACAGACTTGCCGTTTGTAGTTTCTGCAGCAGTTACGCGCTGGGGCTGACAGCCCGCGCTCCATTCGGCCCAAAACCTATACCGTAAGATCCGGCATTTTGCTGCATGAGTTGATTCGAACACTGCCTCGTTATGGCTTCCTTCGAGTGTATGAAGAAAAAAGTCGAGGTGACAGTGAGAGCAGGACGGGATACTTGTGGTAATAATAACACTAATGTTGTTATTATTGCTACTGGTAGCTGTTATTCCTATCATTGTTAGAAGAAGTATTATCGATAGCAATCTCGAGCGCCCTTTGAGGGCCTTGGAGGTTTTACATTTTGCATTTGCATGCAAGGTATTCATCATGGTGACGATTTGACGGTTCAAGCAACCGCAGGGTCTGATGACAATGATTCCGTAGTTGTATATTTCGTTGTCTCTTGGAAGGGTGTTCATCGGTATTTACGGCGTTTGCACCCTTCCGGGTAGAGCAATGACTTGGGTAGCAATTCGAGGGTGTTGGAGGTTTTGCAGATGCATGCAATGTATTCATCATGGTGACGATTCTATGGTTCAAGCAACCATGGGTCGGATGATTATGACACTATAGTTCTACCTACGCCATCATGCCCCCCCTCCCCCCCCGGAACCCCCCACCCCAGCCCGCGTATCCCAAATACGAACAATTACCTCAGAGACTTTGTTGTGGAATATGCTAAAACCACAGACGTAAGAAAAAGCAAGCTCGAGATTTTCTTGTAAGATGTGCTAAGATTCGCGGTTAGTGAGGAAAAGAGCAGCGTCAGATACATGAAGTAGTACTAGTAGTAGTCGTCGTCGTCGTCTTCGTCGTCGTCGTGGCGGTAACAGGTACGAGTAAAGTAGTGGTCGTCGTCGTCCTGGTGATGGTGGTAGGAGCAGGAGGAGAGGAGCGATGAGGAGAAGCTGCATGAGACTTGGCTGTAGCGTAAGAAACGTGCACGTCTTGAGGATTTCGGGCAGCTATCTTGCACATGCACATGCAGACGAAAGCATTGGATATACAAACAGTGTTCATCTAACAATCCAACTGCCTGGGGGAGCAGGCAAGCGCCCACGAGCGCGATCAGCACGGCCAAGATGCCGAAGTTGTTGCTGGGGGACCACTGCATTGGGCCGGGCATGAACCTGGAACTGGGGACCGTCGAAAGGAGTGTTTGATGAAGTGGCCATCGCCATGACAGCCCTTATGTGTACCGGCATCAACATCAGGACCCGCAGCACCATGAGCATCGTCAACATCATCGACAAGATCATTGCTACCATCAGCATGACCACCATTGCAATGACACTCATGATCGCTGACGTCGTCAACATCATCAGCAGCATCGCATTGAAAGCGTCGCCACCACCCCGACAGCATCATCACCTTCACTGTCACCATCAGCACCACCATTACTACCACCATCATCATGGTGACATGGCCACCTCACCAGCACGTCACCGTGACGACGATGACGACATGACCGACAGCACCATCTTCCCGCAGGCAAGCTGCAAGCTTCATCTACACAGTTTCAAAAGCACGGAACTTGTAAATCCCAGCGGCAAGCAACGAGCCATGCCGCCCCCTGCAGTGTAGGAGATCGCCTCAGTCCAGCTTCGATGATGCAGAGGTAAAATAGGGGCCTCATCATCAGAATTGGGTTTTGGGGGTATCGTATCCTACAACTCTAGCAAAAAGCCTGCAACTGGTATAACTAAGTATTCCGACCGCTACATTGCAACGTGTACCACGCCCAGAGCCTCCACCACCGCCTTTTGATGATTAAACCAAATTTGCTGGGAGGCCGTCTCGCCTTGAAGTCTTCGACACAGTGCTGTTATGATGTACCTATATTATGTATACGCAGTACGCATAAGCCTACGAGTACTCTTTTTTGTATCAAACCATCTGAGCTCAACATCAAGAGTTATGCACCGCGTGCTATGTGAGGTTTGTCAAGCAAAACACCACCCCACAGCCCCTGCCGACAAGACTTTGGTTGGTCGATGGTCCGCTAGTCCGGAAAACTGCGATTCGCAGCATGTAGTAGGATACATTGTGCACAATGCACATGGCCTCACCTAATGTATAGGTATAGGTGGTATGACCTTGCCAGTGTTCGCCAACTAGCCTGGCTTTTAATGCGAGTTCGCACTGTGATATTTCATCACGCATCTGTCATGCTGGAGAAATATATTATATGATATTGTGTATGCACGATTCCAAGCTAGCAGCGTAGACGAACATTTGCAACACATACGACGCAGCAGCCAATGTTAACTTACACAATGTAGCATGACAAGCAAAACCGTCACGTAGGAGGGTACAGAAGCAGTGAACAGCTACAGCAACACGGAGCGGATAGCTTGGTCAGCATTGAAAAAGATACTAGTCAAGTCATTTTCAAGCGTTGCACGGCAACAATCTTCGCCTGCATGCACACCCTTTCTTCCGTAACCTCAAACTCCCAAATAGTAGGATCCTTACAGTCTGCACCCCTAAATACGATACACCCGGTCTTCCGACCCTCCCCTTCCAGGAGATCCCGTCTGATTCTCGACTTCAAGAAGTCAGAGGCCCAGTGACTGCCCCGAGCAGGCCAACCACAATCAGGCCGCCGAGGATGCCAAGCCTTCGGCACTTGGCTTTGGGACTTCGGGACTGCGGTGGTTCATGGGTTCCAGGGGGTTGTGGCTCTACAAGGGTATTCTGGGTTCTTGTCAAGAGACTTACTTTAAGTTACCATTACAAGGTACGGAAGGTATACATAGTTATAGGTTTGAGGCCTGAGGGTTCTGGGTCCGGGCTGGGGAAAAGACAACGAAAAGGAGGAACGTCCAGGTGGTGATATGATGCTGCCAATTGTGTCATTTGGCTTAGGTCGGGGAAAGAGAGCGATGTCGCATGCTACTGTGCTTTGTTGCGGTGTTTGGGCATTAGATCACAGGATCCCTGAAGCAAATATCCCACCCCCATGACTTCAGCTACCCTCTAGTATGAATATTAGTATTAGTACTATTTTTGCTACTAATACTATTGTTCTTATAAAGTCGAGCCACGTCCCATAGTCCAGCATCTCCGCGTCCGTAAGGCCCTCGGGCTCTGGTGGCGCCGTGGCCGTCGCTACGCCATCGCAGCGCGCAACGCCCACGAGCTCCGAGCTGCCCTCAGCCAAGCACCTTTCAGACTAGGGTTTAGGGGTTTAGGGTTTAGGGGTTTAGGGTTCAGGAGTTTAGGGGTTTAGGGGTTTAGGGTTACCTGCTTATACATAGGATATATGGGTAGCTCTTGAAATTAGGGTCCTTTTGGCGGTCCCTTGTATAAGAATTGTACTTAGGATATATGGTAGCAGCCGCAAAGTTGGAAGATGCGCACCCAAGTTTGCAGCACCCTGTAACATGGACAAAACAGGTGATCCAACTTTTCTTTCTTCCACCTTTGAAATCTTCCAACTTTTGTGCCTTCACTTGCTGCCTTCACCTTTGGAGCTTCGCGTGCTGATTCATCTTGGAGCCTTCAGTGTTGGTGCCTTCACGTGCCGAACGCGTGCCTTCACCCTTGGAGCCTTCACTTTGCTGCCTTTCACTGGGTGCCTTCGGTTGACCCCGCTTTCACAAGCTGCTTTACCTTGGACCTTCACCTTGGAGCCATTTCTTTTGGTACCGTCACGCCTTCTGCTATCGCTCATCCAGAGATGTGCATGGAATTTAAGGGGGAACAGTAAAGTTGGAAATTTGCAATCTGCGGTCCCGAAAATAAAGTTAACTGAGGCTACGGTTAAGGAGACGCCTTCTAACCTGGAAAACCGTGGTGCAACGTCGAGACCTAAAGTTGGAAGATGGGACCCAGCCAGACCCAAAGTGGGAAGATGCTGCCCTTGCCGCATCAACCGTTCCAATTGCCCCCTTCCAACTTTCCGGCGGCTACTGTATGTGTAGCTCTCTAAGTTAGGGTCCCTTTGGTCCCTTTTTTGCAAGACTTATACTTAGGACATATGGGTAGCTCGCTAAGTTAGGGTCCCGTGGGTCCCTTTTGTAAGACTTATACTTAGGATTTATGGGTAGCTCTCTAAGTTAGGGTCCCTTTGAGGGTTCCTTTTTATAAGGGTGTCGTACTATTTTGCGGACCTACGAAGGGACACCAATCTAGAGAACTACCCTTAAGGCCTTAAGATCTCTGAGGGTTACTGTAGTGGTAGGGAGTCAAGATATGCCGAGGTTCCGGAAGTGTCCGAATCTCTCCCATGCCGGCTGGCCCAGGCTCCCTCCGTTTTCAATGCAGACGGCACCAAAACCACACGGAGCCCACCAAGTCTCATCTTCCAGGTCTTGCAAGCACCCCGGTTCTGGGCCTGCAGGAGTTCATTCATGTTACAGATGTTCTCAGACCTAAAGGGAACTCCAGAAAGTTGGAATATGGATTAATGGTAGGATCCCCTATAATTTACTTTAAAGGGGTTACGATAATGATATTCCAACTTTCTGGCTGCTACTGTAGGATGCTCTTAGCGGCCTGAGCGAGGGCACTGCAACTGCGTGCAACTGCCAACCAGGACGTATCCGTCATCACACATCGGGGTACAGACCCCTTCAGGAGCCATGGTGGTGAGCCTGGGCTCTGGTTAAAGGATGTAGCTTAACTTACTGTAATTAGTTGAATCATGTAGTTTGACTTACTGTAATAAGGAAACCCTACTATTGGCTACAGATTCTATACTATAGATCCCTGTTATAGCTATTATTACTAGTATTGTTATTATGGTAACTTTATTAAACAAAAGTCCATAACAAGAACCCAGGAGCGTGGCATTGTTGTCATCTACGCACTTCCCGTTTGCCACAGTTGGCACCGCACAGACCGGGGGCTCTGACGGCCAGCACCAGGCAGCCCGCGCAGGGGAGTGAATGAGCGGGACTTGCCTAGTTCATGGTTGGGATAGGAGTAAAAATTTAGATTTGTATTCCTTATTGGGTTTAAGTTAATTTAAGACGGTTTAAGTATCCATAAAAATGTTACCCAACTATGACAAAGTGGCACTAGGACCGCGCCGAGCAAGGCAGCAACTGCTGCAGCGCGCTCCGACATCTCTGCTTCTCACAAGCCAGAAAAGACCTGTCTCTGTAAGGCTACCACAACTGCTTCCACCTTGAGCATTGCGAGTTGGACGGGACGTCTCAAAAGAGCACGAAGTCTCAAGCTTTAACCACCCACTTCGTCCGGTTTTACCAGCAAATCGCCTGGTTTCGTCAGCTTACGAGTCGCAACAAGAACTGTGTTTCTGGCCGCACCTCGTCGCAGCTTTGGTGAACTTGCGCTGGTGGCCCGACAGACACCCCAAAACCCAGATTTGAAGCGGTCAGCGCTACCATCGGTACTGTTTCGAAAAGCTACTCCAGGATGTAGCTCTTCATTGCCACTTCTGAAGGCTCGGCCCACCAACTCCCAAGCTCAAGAAACCCTATAGGCACTATAGGCTCCCTCCGTCCAGGTCCTTCATACATTATATCCTTTTCTCAATTGTTACATATAACATGTAAGACTTGGGTAGTCATAGATATTGAGTTATGCTTTCAGTTGAATACTGCTTTCAGTTATATCCCATACATTTTATGAGCCTTTGAACCCCATGGCTCTGGGCTCCACACCGGCTCTTCCCGAAGCGCCGCCATGCGCCTCGCAGCGGCCTTCACAAGATGCACCCTTGAACCGAGGATGCCGCAAGAGTGGCGAGTGCCGGGAATTCAGTGGCCGACAGTCGAGCTTTGAGATGTTACATATAACATGTAAATGTAATTATAGTCGAAATTCAATACTAAACTAGATTATACGGTCTATTCTATGCGGGTGGGGCTGAGACTGGGCTATTCGGTCTGAAAGGCTACTCCCCTACTGGCAGCTGCTTAGGGAAGCTGAACTGCAAGGTGGCAGTCGGCCAAATGCACCACTGATTTTGGGAGTAGAGCCCACAACATCAGGGGTTGCACTACTGATTTTGGGAACAGACCCCAAACCCTAAACCCTAACCCCTAAATCCTGCTTCAAAAGGGAAAAACCTTTGGAGATGTCAAGGCTTCGACTGCCAATGTTGCTGCAGCTACGGGGTCATAGGACTTAGTAACTAGGGTCATTATTGGGGTAACTATATACTCATAGTTTTCTTATAACCCTCATTAAGGGACTTATAACCCTAGTTACTAAGTCCCATGATCCTCCAGTACGGGGTCATCAGAATCATCATCATCATCTTTCACAGCAGTCATGTGGGTGGTTGTCAAAATTAGGTCCCCTTTTTGGGTCCCTATTATAATACGGCACCTAATGTTTAGGGTACCCCAAAAAAGGACCATAATTTTGACAACCACCCATGTATCCATTCCCCGGCAAGGTTGGGGGAGACGCTGTGGGATAGAACGTCTCACAGAAACTGATGCTGGGTGCCGGGAAAGGATGATTGATGGTTTTGCGGAAGAAAACTCGCTTGAGCCAACCTACCCACAGCGTGAGCCTGTTAAAAAAATAAAATGTGAATTGTCTACGAAACACCATCAAAGAGTCTTCCAACTCCAGCAGTGGATCAAAGACCGAATACCCAAAAGAACGCGTGCTGTGGCCGTCTCTCCGAGTGCCCGGCACGCGCAGCCACACGCCGGGGCTCCGTCACCACAATCCGACCTGAAGGACCGCCTTGGTAACCGGATTTGGGGTTTAGGATTTAGGGTCTAGGGATGTCTAGGGTCTATATAGGGCTTAGGGTTCAGGGCTGTGCGCAGAGTTGAGTTGAAGGGCTTTGTGAACATCGACTTCACCCAAATTGACTGCATGACGAACCGACCCGCCACATTATCATCCATCTCCATCTTATCATCATTAGCCGCTGCGGCGGCGGTGGTAATCATTGTGCACAAATAAGAAAGTACCAGCATGTTGTGGAATTCCAGCGATGCACATGGCTAAGCCACCAACAATCTGCTAGATCGTCCATGAGGGCCAGCGGCACGGCCTCTGGAGACTATAGATTACAACAGTGGAGCGCAGACAGCGTGAGAGATGATACCCTGCAGGGGTCCAGGGCATTATTATTTGTTAACAAAAACATTAATATTGTTGGATTGTTGACTCTTAGTTTTCTTACAACTTTTCTTATCAACATTGGTATCCTTACTACTCTCTCGTGTACTGCCATAGTTGGCTCGGGAAGATGCAGCGCAGGCCCTCACGACCGTGAAGAGTGTCAAGTGCACTTCCGAGCCGCTGGCTGATGCCCGAAAGCTTAAATGCCCAATGATCGTAAGAGGAATGAGGATATAGCAAATCTTCAGAACATCAGTAAGAATGGTAACAGTAACAATATTGATGGTAATACTACTGACAATAATAACAAGTACAATGGCAATGATAGAATTAAAAATAGCGGTAAACGCGGTGAGAGTAATCGTACAAATAACGATATGATAAAACCAACGGTCCAACTAATAGCAAACTTGATCCAAAATCTTCAAGCACTGCTATATACGGTCCAACAGTCCGACAGCTGACTGTACACCACACAAAGATCAAACAGGCAATGCCGCTTGCAGTTTCTGCGCTTGACTTGAGGTGTGTCCAAAGACAATAAAGGAAGGCACCCACCGCCTATGTCCAGTAAACTGAAGCATTCTGGAAGCTTATGCACATTACCTTGAACTTTGGATTTCCCTATCCTTTCTGAGGCCACTGCTGTGGTTTTGCCCGCCCCGGGCGGTGCCACCTCAAGAGAGGGCAGCGTGGCTGAACACACACCTTTTCTATACAGAAAAGCGCCAGGCAAAGCTGCAGTGGGGTTGCTCAACACGTACATCATGGCACTGCAGGACGACTCCAGGAGCCACGTTTTTTATAGCCGATAGTCATAACCGGCTTCGGAGGACATATGTACAGGTTGAGCTTCTGAGTATGAAGGCCCTCACCTCTTGGACCTGACGACGTCTTCCTGCTTGCCCTTGACCGCCTTGCAACTGCCAGAATGCTCTCGCGCCTCTCCACAACTTCTGGCCTGCTAAGCAACTTCCGTACGGAATCTGCCAGCAGCATCTCCATTCTCAATGACGGGCTGACAGCAGGCTCGATGTGATCTCCCTGTTTCCTGGGAAGCATCAGGACACTCGCCAAATCGCGGACATCTCAGGCGATGGGAACCACCAAGACGATCATGGGCTATGTGGTTGAGAGCACCTGCGCACAAGCCCAGAACAAAGGCAAGAACGTGTCTCTTCGGTCGATGACAGGCTGGGTCAAAAAGCATGCCACCACAGCAAGAACTTCAACGGCTCAGCACACCCTCTTGAAACTCTCCTGGGTAAGTTGCATTCAAGCTGCTCTGCTCAAGATGTCTTCCAGTGTGCTCCGCAGGTGTTCATCCCACTTTGCGACGATGGCTCTTTGTGGGTAGTGGCGCCATAGGAGACGCAAAGCTGCAGCAGTCTCTCCTGAGCGGGAAGTGCAACAACAACCCCACCTCCACCTCCTACTCCTGCACCCACTTCCACTGCTACTTCTGCTAAAACTGCTGCTACTACTACTACTACCACTACTACCACTACTACTACTACTACTACTACTACTACTACTACTACTACTACTACTACTACTACTACTACTACTACTACTACTACGAATACTGCTACTACTAGTATTAGTACCACCACTACCACTTCCTCTACCACTGCCACTTCATTCCAGGACCACCAATGCTGCTACCTCTACTACTGCCACTACTCCTTCCAAGACTACCACTGCCACTACCACTGCGACTACTACGGCTACTAAACTACTACTACTACTACTCCTGCTCCTCCTCCTCCTCCTCGTCCTCCTCCTCTTCCTGCTCCTCCTCCTTCTCCTCCTGCTGCTGCTGCCACCACTATCCGCCACGATTCCACTTCATGGGCCGTGTTTAGACTTTGACATTCCCTTTCCTGCGAGTCGGCTTCCTTCAGGAGCTTGGCAGCAGGACTGAGGGCAGGTACAGTACAGCCCGCTCCCAAGCCGAAGGACTTGTGGCTTCAGATGATGACACACCCAGCTTAGGCCTTAGGTTGTAGGGCTGCAGGGTTTCAGGATTCTTTAGGCTTTAGGGCTTTGGGTCTCAGGGTTCAGGTATTTTGGGGCTTCAGGACTTTAGGGTTCAGGGCTCACCCTCCTGGAGTCAGAAGAACGGAAGAACTCCTAGGGACTGAGACCCTGATCCCAGCGGCCCATGTCCAAGGCTGCGGCATCCAGGCTGGACAAGAGCCTGGGCTTTTTTATGGTCACTGTCATTTAATAAGATAATACACGTACATACATGCATACACACGTACATGCGTACATACGTACATACATACATGCAGACAGACAATGACAGACAGACAGACAGACAGACAGACAGACAGACAGACAGACAGACAGACATGCATGCGTACATACATACTTACTTTACAGTATGCTGTATAGCGTATCTCATTGGCCCTGGGACTTCCGTGGAGACTCCCACATCGCTCAGGAACCATGCACTTTTGGAGACGGCTCAGCATCCAGCTTGCACTTTGTGTCTCTGCTTGGATAAGTACGGTAGAAAATGCGAAAAGGGCCAGGGATCCTCATAACCGTCACACTTGGGCTGACGGATGTGTGGGCCTGAACGGCATAGGGGGAACCAGTGCAGCCCGCTGGCGCTGCTGCCTGAGCGGGCGAGAGGCCATCAAGGAGCTGGTGCACGGCCTCCTCTGCAGATGGCTCGTAGCTCCAAGTCTGAACTACTAGGCCTCGGAAACCTGAGCCGTACAGTTAGAAGGAATGGCTCTGTTTGGGATTCGGCTACATGAGGCTCGGAGCGTCTCCCGGGTCTCCTGCTGCTGAACATCTTCGGATGCAGCCGCCACTGCCAAGCAATGTGGGAGCACAGGGCCGAAGGTGCGCAGTGCCATCAGCCACTCTCGGTGCGGTGGCTCGGATTGGGCTGCTGCAGAGAGCTCTTCCAAAATGTTCACTTTGCCGGTGCTCTGAGGTCTTCTGCTCTTGAGGCAGCTCGTGCCGCTTTTGCTGACCTTCGGGGCCTTACAGGGCTTGCGGAGCTTCTGCCGTAGGAAGTGTGAGGCCGTTCTCCGAGCCAACATCTCACCAAGGAGGCGCCGCAAGACATAAGGTCGTGCAGCCTTCGGCTCTCTCGGATAACCCCGCCACCAGATGTTCACAGCCAGGGCCAGCTGAGGCTGTGGTGGATTCGCCTCCTCGCTGTTCGTCCGACCCAGCGTCTTCACGTGGTGCCACCATCCTTCCGGAATCATTAGGGCATCTCCCTCCTGAAGGTCTGCTTGAAAGCCTCGTGCAGCTCTCAGCGTGGAATCTGCATGGGCTTCGCAAAAAGATCCTTCGAAGCGCGCCGCCAAGCAACAGTGCGGAGCCCGTGAATGGTGAGATCGGAGAGGGTCGTGGACCGGGTAGGCACCAATCGTCCTGGCTGCAGCAGGCGGAAACAACTCCACCTGCTTCCTCCCACGAAGCAGCACTAGAAGGCCGTGCTTCGAGTCGTAGTGTAGGTTTGAGTGGGTCTCGCCCAAAGACATCCAAAGATTCACAGAGTCCAACCTTCGGGAAAGCGCGCCACCTGCGAAGGGCCCCAGGTTCACATCGTTCATCAGGTGGCGCGCCGGGCATTCCCCACTTCGCGCCCAGAGCGGACACTGCACCAAATACAGCGATCGATTCCTGGGTTCTTGTCAAAGGATCTAATTTTGAGTTACCATAATCGGGATCTATAGTAAATAATGCGGTTTTCTTATTCTGGTAATTTAAATCAAATCACTTAAATCACTTAACAAGAACCCAGATTCTCCTGTATCGCCTCAGAGGCTGCCTCCGGCAGCCTTGGTAACGGCTCCCTCTGCAGAGTTCCCCCGAAGCCATGGAATTGAGTCTGGCCCACCCGGCTCACCTGCAGCTCCACATGCGCATCGGGAGATCCAGCCGCGACCTGGGTAGCTTCATAAAAACAAGAGGCCCCCCAGAAAACAAGATAGAGGCCTTAAGACATGCCTATATAAAGACCATTTTGGGGGGTATAGTATACCGCAAAACCCTATTGTAATCATGAAGGCTGCCATACTAATTATAGACATACATAAATACCCCGATAGACAATGGGAGGTAGGCATCCCTGAGAAAAGAGAGCCCGAACCCCACAGAAGTTACTACCTTCGAGTAACCCCAACCTGCTCCAAGCCCCATGTTCGAGCTTTCCAGCCATTGGCGTAGCCCCTCAGAACGACGGGTCGAGCTCGAAGCAGCGTCTCGCTGATCACATCCACATCTTCGACGGGTACGCACGACCTGGCTATTCCGGGGGACCTCACGGAAAATTTCCCCCAAAATCCTCTGTGGCTGCCTCTGTTTATAACCCGTGAACATCCCTACTGTAATGTGCACGTAGCTGCTCAGCTGCTCAGAGCTTCAGACCTTCGAGCTGAACCAGTATAACTATAACAGAGTATACCCCCCAAACCCTATCCTAATATTAAGGCCCATATATTATAGCTTCCTTATAAATCTTTTATAGAAACCCTTTAAAGGAACCCTATTCTAACTATTAAGGCCCCTATATCATAGTGCCCTTATAGATTATAATAACCCTTTAAAGGAACCCTATTCTAATCATGAAGGCCCCTGTATGAAGCAGTTCCAGGCCCAGGCACTCACGCACAGGCTTCACTCGCGGCCCACATCTTTGCGCATCCGAGGCCATGTCACGGTAGAGTGGGCTTTAGGTTTAAGGTTTAGGGTTTACGGTTTAGGAATGGGCGCAGCTGCAGAATACAGATGTAATGTACCACTACTAGTGGTATTGTAGGAGCCTGACTAGGAAACCGTGGGTCCTTATTGGGGTCCTGCATATGGATCCTAATGATACTTTGCTGCTATAGCACCAGATTTTCCATTACCGGTCGTGGTAGTAATAGTAGTAGTGATAATTGTACCCCATTCCTCCATTCCCTACTAACCAAAGGTAAGCTGCGGGCAAGTGGGGGTGTCAAAGGTCTGGGTCAGGTTCCGGCACTACCATGCGGAGACTCCTCAGCGTTTGAGTCCAAAACCTGCTGCTTCTGGGTGCAGCCCACTTGTCATGGCTGCTTTCGATATAGACCCCCTCTCTGGAGAAGGGTTATACGATTACCAGTAAGTGCGTTGGTATACTTTTTTTCATCCTCACTAAAAAGTCTAACTTTTCGGATTCCAGGTTTACTTTTTGGGGCATGTTGCTTTTTTGTATGTGGTGGTGCGGGATACTTTTTGGGGCGGGCTACTTTTTGGAGGTTAGGTTGGATTCGGGGCTGCGGTCTACTTTTTCGGGCGGTCTACTTTTTTGAGGTCAGGTTTGATTCGTGGCTGCGGGATACATTTTTGGGCGGACTACTTTTTGAAGGCTATTTGGGGTTTGTTGGGTTTCGAGGTTATATAGGCCCGGGTTCATAGGTGTTCGGGGGTTTTGGCTTCGAGGTTTCGACTAAATTGGGAGTATATAAGGGTGTACAAGGGTTTTACAGGCTTAATAGAGGGATTTAGGGGGTTGAGAGTGTGGGGGTGTAGTTTTGGGGGCCTAATTAGTCGATGTCTATATAGGGTTTTAACTATATATAGTGCATGGATTTAGGAGTGTTGAGGTTTGTGCTACTGCTGCATGTACATATGTATATATATAGCTGCACGCTGGTATGGGGTATTAATTGCTCCTGGGTTTGGTGCTCTGCAGTGGTTTATTAAGGGGTTTTAGGGGCTGTTGCGGGTTGAATTCTGGTTTCGCTGGGGTCTTGGGATTGGGGTGGGTTTATAGGTCTTTAGGGGGCTTTAGGTGGCTTTGGGGGGCTGATATAGGGGTTTTGCGGGGTTCAGGGTTTCAGGGAGTTCAGGGGTGTGGATACTCGCAAGGCACCGCCCTGTCAGCTTCGGCCAGTGCAGAGGCACATGTAGACCGACATTATAATGCAATATTGGCATATTCTACATACATTTATATAGGGTGTGTGTGTCATGGTCTACACAAATAAAGGGTCTTTAAAGGGTTTCTAAGGCTCTTCTCACGGTTTAAATTGTGGCCACATGCATGCTTAACTTACAGGCAGGCATGGACAGTGTACTATACGCCACGTGGCACATATAGAAGCCCCCTGCAGTCCTTATAAGCCGGCCCCTATATAGCTGTGTAAAGCTAATTTAAGCTAGATCGATGCCGAAGTCTAATTAAATCCGCCGTGCTCTTCATGGTGGGCGAATTCGCAATCACGGAGGTGCGCCCTTTCCCCCGATTGCATGCCGCTTTTGTTGCTGCTCACATGCTGTGCATGGTGCTTTGTCTGCTGGGCTGTGATGTGTGCTCTCGGCTGGGTTGCTAAACCTCCGCTCCATAGCTGTTTTTCCTCACAACACATGTGGCATTTCAGAGGTCACTTTGCAGCGACATGTGCAGACAATTCCGATTCAGGAGTGCATGCATGCAGCTAGTGCTTGTAATTTTCGTGCAGTGCTACAGTGGTTGCTCCACCTTTTGGGGCCATGGCAAAGGCCGCTCCAATGGAGAATTTGCACCAGTGCTGGCTGAAGCACAGGACCATCATTGCACGTGTGGATCAAGGAGGGCGCCTTTTTCATAGCAGGGATGGGCTCTTTGCAGAAGCTTCCGAGATGCATTGTGTGGAAAACCGGTGCCTGCTACAGCCATACATGATTCGGATGCGCAGGGCTAGATCATTGGACATCCCAGACCTCGAATCCCTGAAGTCAGAGCTGATGCTTCTGCACCAATGCCGCCTCAACCAGAAGCAAAAGAATGGGAAAAAACCTCAGGCACTGTTGCAGGCCAGTTTGGAATTGGTACAAGGCAACGTTCACCTTGATGCCAAGACCCTGAAACGCCTCCTGAGCTACGCCCGCCACCGCTTTCTTAAGATCAAGAATGGGAACATGGGCAGTATCAAAGACACTTTGTTGCACTATACAACTGAATTTGGAGTTTGAGGCGGCTTGATCGAGGTATTGATGCATGCATGTGGTGTTGGTGTTGGCCTTGTAGTGCTCGATCTGCATGTGTGCTCAGAACTGGGACTTCGCCGATGTGCTGAGATTTTGGGGTGAGAAGGCCTCTTACCTGCATGCAGTTAATGGGTGCATGCATGGTTTGCAAAATGTCCTAGATTGCTGGTAAGGACAACTACAGCTCCGGTGGTAAGAAGACCCGTTGGGATGTGCAGGAAGATGAAGCTGCAGGTGTCCATGATGCCATGCAGGAGAATGATGAAGGGGAGGAGGAAGAGGAGTTGGAATGGGATGAAGAAATTCCACTAGAGGATCTTCCCAGCGAGGCAGTGAATCCCCCCAGCGAGGCAGTGAATCCCGCTAGCAAGGCAGTGAATCCGCCCAGCGAGGCAGTGAATCCACCCAGCAAGGCAGTGAATCCGCACAGGGAGCCGCCCAATCGAGAGTTGGTGCCGTCAGCATGGGAGGCTTGCTTGAAGGCCCCTCCCCGGGCAGAGCTGGAAAGATTGCTGGGATTCTCGTTGGATCCAGCATCTTATCGAAAAGAAGGCAAGAAGCCAGGGCAAGCAGTGAATCCGCCCAGCACGGCAGTGAATCCCCATGAGCAAGCAGTGAATCCGCCCAGCAAGGCAGTGAATCCGCCCAGCAAGACCCATAGCTTCGACAGTGGGAGAAGGCCCTTTCATGATGACAGCCGCAGGTCCATGGTGAGTTTGGCAAGCAGTGCTTCCTTGGCTCCGACAGAGATAGAGACACCAGAGCGGCTAGTGAACCCCATCATCCCAGTTGATGGGAAGCTGACCCCATCACCGGTTTCGATGAATGTGGTGATGAAGGAAGTGCTTCTGGTGGTCGATTCACCAATGAAGGTGGTTAAGAAGGAGCCGGGAACGAGCGAGGATCATGCCAACGGCCGGGGCGCTCCGCAGGCTCCTTTTGATCGGGAGGCTGCACTTCGTGAGCTGGCGATGCTTGAAGCACAGATGCTTCGAAGCTTTATTTAAGTTCATGTACCCCAAACCCCGAACCCCCTTAAACCCTAAACCCCCCAAACCCCCTAAACCCACGTACCCCCTAAAACCTAAATCCCTTAAACCCCCATGCAATGCATATATAGTGCTTCTTGCCGCCATATGGGGTAATTGCAAGCATGCATGTATGTGTTCTTTTGCGACAGCCAAGTTTACACATTGATTCCGCCCGTGTGCATGCTCCCCCTGCCGGAGAAAGGCTCCTTCGAATCTTGATCGGTTTGTTGATGGATTTGGAGGATGTTTGGATGGCTATTGAAGGTTTCCTGTGCATTGTGCAATATAGCATGATTCCTGCCAAAGCTTAGGACGACCGCAGTTCGAGATGACCGATAATCTGGAGACGCAGGTGGCAACGGAGAGCCAGTTGATGGAGGCAGCTGCACAGCTTGCAAAGGACAAAACCCCTGAAAGGCTGGCAGCTGTTCCTGGTCCAAGAACCAATTAAGCGGGCTGAGTACTTTTTGTAGGGGATTTGCATGGTAGTGTGCCCAAACAATCAAGAAAGTTATTGCCGGCCACAAGGTTACCGATGATGCCGATGACCAAGACGCCTTGCAGGATCAGGAGTGTGTGCCGAATGCAGCGGCTTAGTGGCCGCATTTGTGTGTGCACAGTCTTGTTGTCGGTGATGGTTTTGTCAGGGTTCCCACTAGCATCCGAGGCTGTTTCTGGGGAGCCTGAACCTGCTGTGCCTCCCGCCGTGGCTGTTGAAAGACCGTGTGTGGCTGATCCAGCTGCTCAATGGCTTCATTTGTGAACAGTCCTGTTGTTGATGACCAAATAATGGTTTTGCCAGGGTTCCCACTAGCATCCGAGGATGTTTCTGGGGAGCCTGAACGTGGAGCTACGACCGCGGCTACACAGGCGGTCATGAGTTTGCCTGACCCACCTGCTCAGTGGCCGATTTGTTCACAGTCATGTTCGTTTGTGATGACTTTGATAGGGTGCCCATTTGAATGATTTATATAGTCCTATAAAGCATCCGAGGCTGTGTTTCGGGAAGATCAATTGGTTGCTCGTCAGAGGAGAAAGGCGGAGGCAGCTGAAAAGAAAGCTAAGAAAGCAGAAGAGAGGGAAAACCGAAAGGGTATTAGAACAGCTGCTAAGAGCAAGCCCAGCAAAGCAGCTGCAGCCCCAGCAGACTTGGAGCCTGAGCAAGCCGATGCACATGAGAATGAAGAGAAGGCTGCTGAGACCGAGGTGGGGCAAGGATCACGTGGCCGTGGGCGCGGCCGGGGTGGCCGAGGTGGGAAGGGGCGAGCTATGAAAAAGCTTGCAGCTGACAATGATGAGGGGCTTCATGAGAAGGCTGCTGAGGCTGAGGATGAGGGCCACCAGGAATCAGGTGAACGGGGAACACGTGGCCGGGGCAATGGACGGGGCAATGGACGTGGCCGGGGCAAGCGTGGCAGGAGTAAGGCATCCCAGTCGAAAGACATGGCCCCTGCCAAGAGGCTCCGGGGAAAGCAAGGAAGCCGTGCCAGCGAGGCACCAGCCGAAGAGCCCAGTAGGACCATCAAGAGGAAGAAGAAAAGTGACCTCGCCTTGATTTTGGAGGAAGGCAAGGCCAGAGCGGCGAGCAAGCAAGCAGCAATGGAGGCAGGCATCTCAGCTGAAGAGGAGGTGCTCCGATGTCACAGAAACCGTGTGAGTTTCGTGTTAATTTTTACAAACCGTCATGAATGGGTCCATCGATATGTTTCTGCATGTGTGTCTACGCATGTCTGCTGCACTGTCTTTTATAGAGGAAAAAAGCCGGTGCAAAGCTCTGGTCTTGAAGACCAATGGCACCCTCCAGAACTACACGTTGATGGTTTATTGGTCGCGGCCTGGGATTGGCATCAAACAAAATGATGGAAGCAAGCAGGCTATCCTGTAGCATGCAGCACTGCATGCATGCATGCTAGTTCAAGATTGGCTTTGTGTTGGGATTGTGATTGTTTGTATGCTGTTGTTCCTGATGCAGGTTTTCTACCTTGGAACGAAAGGTGTCTCCATGACCCACTTGGTGGATGCTGCTGTGGCATGTGTGCTTCAGCTGCTCTGTGAATCATTCTAGAGGTAGAGCGACATGCATGGCTGCTTTCTCCTTATCCACACGGTGCTAGGCAAAGTACTTGGACAAGAATGGTTATGAGGATGACAACCAACAAACGGCCCAGTTCCTTTATGCGAAGAAGCAGGAGATCAAGGATTTGGCTACGAAGTGGGAGCTTCCGAAGCTGTCCAAACGTGGCAAAGCCACGTCCTGATTATAGGATGCTCGAGCGCTTTTGGGGGCCAACGAACTGGCTGAATCAAGATAGATGTGCTTAGATTGCTTGTGTGGGTTTCATGGGCATAGACTGGAGTGGGAAGATTGCATGGTCCCATATGGGCAGGCAAGGTGAAAGAATGTTGTTCTAGAGGCAGCGAGCCACAATAATACTAAGGTTAGCACTGCAATCTCCCACTGCACTGCACATGACTGGGAAACAGGCTGCAACACGTCTGTTGCCGATGCAGCTGGTGCCTTTTCGTTCCATCGCAAGCAGAGTGACTTGTGAGATTCAAACAATGTGATTTCGAGCAGCCGTGAAAAACAATGCTTTCGGTTCTATTGCAATGCCTCGATCTCTAGAAGCACACCTCAGTCCTGCTGCTTTGTGTCGATTCGCAGGTCTTCTTTGGTGGTGGTGCTGAGCTGTGCTGGAGCTTTCCGGTGCAGAGGCTGGGTTTGTGCAATACAGAACACTGCAGTTAATTGCTGTGAAAAAACAATGCTTTCGGTTCTGTTGCAGTGCCTCTCTAGAAGCTAGCCTCAGTCCTGCTGCCTTGTGTCGATTCGCAGGTCTTCTTTGGTGGTGGTGGTGCTGAGCTGTGCTGGAGCTTTCCGGTGCAGAGGCTGGGTTTGTGCAACACAGAACACTGCAGTTAATTGCTTATTGTGATGCTCCGATCTGGGTCAGTGGTATTGGGCTTCCCTGATGATAGTGCTTGTCAGTGCTGTCTGAGTCAAGTTGCAGGTCTTCTGCGGATCTATGCCCGTGCCAAAGTCCCTCAGGGGCCGAGTGCTGGAGTCTTCAGTTGGCCAAGCAAATCCCAGCATTCGACCGGCCGGCATGATTGCTCTGGTTTTTCAAGGGTCTCCCGGGTGGGTGTATGGGGCTGGCAAGTCTAGCTAGATCGGTGTTATTGGGGTGCGATGTAAGGCTTGTCAAGCCCAATTTAAAGGGTTTCTCGGTGTTTCGATATGTGTCAGGTAGGCGAGTTAGGGCTATATTTATAATATGGTTGAAATATCGCTAATAACAGTTTAGCAGCCTGTTACCTGTTTCGGGATACTTTACACTAATGAATCTGCACTATATATATATATATATATATATCGATCTACAGACACCCAAATTAATCCCTGTAGAAACCCCATAAAAAAGTATATTTATAAACCCTATATACAAATTAACCCTTTAAACCCTTGCGAAAACTTTATAAACCCTATAAAGCCTCGATCTCTCTCTCTCTCTCTCTCTCTCTCTCTCTCTCTCTCTCTCTCCCTCACGCTCTCTGCAGGTCGCCAATGCCTGCATGCTTTGTAGGGCTTAGTTGCTTTCGGGTTTTACTGGGTTTCAGGGTTTTAGTGTTTTTAGGGTTTAATTAGGCCGGGTTCATATTGTTTATAGGGCTGCAGGATTGTTAGGGTTTAGTTGGGCTTTGTAGAGCTGTCGAAGACTGAACTTGTATTTAATGCAGATCGATTTGCTGTGCTCGAACGCCGGGCAGCTTGCGATCCCTTCAGATCCTAGCTGTGCGGTGAGGGTAGCATCTCTAGAGGGTTAGGTGGCTATATTGATGCTTTGCAGTCTTTAATTCTGCATGTTCATATATTGAATATATCGGATCCTGCATGGGGGTTATATAAGTAGATGGGGTTTTAGGTTGTTCCGTGTTTTGGGGGGTTCTACTGATAGAGGCCTTAGAAGACCTAGAATGGTCTATACCGATCGATCGAAACCTTACAAGACCTAGACTGTTCTATTTGTGGATCGGGGTTTAAGTTATGATGGGTATTTGGGGATTCCAGTGATCGCAGCCTTACAAGAATTTAGCTCGAATATTCTCCATATATATTTGTAGATGGGGTTTTGGGTAGTTGTGTGTATTTGCGGGTTCCACTCATCAGGGGCTTATAGGGCCTACAGGGGTGGCCACATCCATGTGGAGCGATGACAAAGTCCGTGTGCTCTTCCATAGACTCCAGCAGCTCCACGCCCCGAAGGTAGGCGGATGAAGCCTGCAATAGAGCTAGGTTGTCATTCAATTGCATGCATGCATTTTACCCCACTCAAACACTCACCTATCATATGCAGGTTCTGATCTTGGCAATTTTACTTCTGCTATGGTCAGACAATGTTGCAATCCAGACAGATGACACTTTGGTAGCAAGGAATTGTATGGCTGCTCGGTATAAGGCCAGCTAGGCACTTGTGGGATGCCAATTTCGTCGCTAAGGTACTCGAATGGCTGGAATACTTTGCAGGGGCTGCAGAAGTGACTCGTCATGTCAAAGCATGTGGCTTCAGAGGCTGCAAGTTCGATATTGCATATTGCAAATCCTACAAGCACCAGAACTACATGGATCTGCTCACGCCTTCCGGCATGGCGCCACTCAGCTCCAGCAGGATCAGAGCCTCAAGTGCCAGAAACCATAGGACCATAATGTCAGATCGCTAGCTGCTTTAGCTGAGGCTTGCAATGGCTGGGGTGCTCTCGGCTGTGCAGGGCAAATGTGTGGTGTGGTTTGGGCTTTTGTGCTCGAGTTTCACGTTAATGAACATGGGCTTCTCCAAAAGATCTTACCTTGTGCCTCTGGGAAATACGGCTCAGCGAAGTGTTGTTGAGTCAAACACTTTGGCATCCAGGACCGATCTTAATTGTCTTCAAGCATTGTTTGCATTGCTGTGCCTCGACTCTAATTTCATATGCAGTTGAGTTGTGCTGTGGGGCCCCAGCCGTCAGGACTGTCCTGCTCGTCATGATGGTTTTGGCTTTGAATGGAGTGTTCATAATCGAACAACCAGCACTCTCCTGGTTCGAACATTATCCTCGCTTCAAAGAGCTCTGCAAGATCACCAAAGTTTGGCGAGTTGCTTGGTACATGCTGCACTACGGGTCCCCAACACCGAAGAGGCACTATGCTTACTCTAACTCAGCTTGCATTCGCCATTTCAACCGCGGCAAACTACGAGGCTGGCAGAAAAGGGCTTTGCCAGGACGTCCCAAAAATGCCCGATACTACAGGGATGCCAAAGGAAAGAAACGATGGGTCGGGACCAAGCACCTCAAGGGGACAGGGTCAGGGGCTGAGTATTGCATAGGTTAGTATTATACAGATATTATGATGTATGGCTTTCAGTCAGAACTGTTGAATTAGTGGTGTACATGATTCTACAGCTAGCAACCTAAGGAGCTATCCGGCACAATTTGGTGCTCGAGTGGCTTCACTCATCGAGGAGATGAGCGAAGCCAAGGTATCCTTCGACGCGGAGATTCCAGCCCAGGCTCTTGTGGATTTAGAATTAAGGTCACCCTTATGTGGTTCTGAGGCTCCTAACCCTATATAAACCTAGACCTGCCCGATAAGCTCTGCATCGAACAGCACTATCGGTACTCTTTGCCAATCGCAGCCCACACACACAACGCACGAAACCTGATTAAGAAACCCTGCATTGGCTTGTAACACCAAACTAGTATAGGATTCATATAGGGCACCCCAATAAAGGCCCAAGGTTTCTTAGCCATGTTGCTATACATATTATCTGATGCCTGGACCAAAGGGTCGAAAGAAGACTGCTTTATAAACCAAACCTGAACCTAAAGCCCCATACAGCCCTAGAACCCCAAAACCCTCAACCCTATATAACCATTATCGGGCTTACAGGGTTCGAAGACTCTCACCCGTATGCTTCGGAGGATTGTAACAAAGAACCCTGTGTTGCCCGAACTCTAACTTTCTATAGTGCAATGGATAGGGGGATAGGGCTGATGAGGGGTTCAACTGGTTTATAGGCAAAAGCCTCTTCCGAGACCTATCCTTCCCCCAAAACAAAGCACTGCATCAAAGTAACAAGCCCAGGAAACCCAGAGACACACTGGTATAGTGCTTCTTCGGGATTGATGGGGCTGGAAAATAGTCTTACATAGGATTGCTTTTATTGTGTGTTTCTGATCCATGAAATATAATGTGCTAGCTTGATTCTGGTCTTTGGATCATAATTTCTGAACTTTGGGGTTTGTTCACACTAGGATCGGGGCCTTCAGCACTGCAGGGCTCACACTGGCTATTTAGGGCCTATACACATGAGGTAAGTTGCTTCAGACCAACATTGGGTTTAGGCTGCTTAATTACCTAGCTGGTTTCTGGGGTTTAGTCTCTGGTGCTTTTGGACAAGGATCGCAGGTTTGAGGCTTCTCCAGCATACACATACTTACATACCTACATACCTACATACATACACATGCACATATAATATATATATATATATATATATATATATATATGAATGTATATCTACATATGTGTATATATATATATATATATATATATAAGACTATCTATATATACATATATATATATGTGTGTGTATCTACATGCATGCATACATACACATACCTAGTCACACATATATACACATACATACACACACTGCTGGCAGGTTCCCGATATCGCCAGCATGTACCAGCAGATGACGTTTGCAGACCTGTGGGAAGAAAGCCGCATGACAGAGGTGGTTAGATACTTGCGAGGGAACAAGCATTTAAGGATTCCAGAGGGCTGGCGACCACTACTTCCGACGTCATTCCCGGAGTGATGCTGGGTCTGTATCGGATGATTACCAGGCTCGCTGTAGCTGCAAGTGTCAACACTGCCAGAGAGAGAGAGGGAGTGAGAGAGAGAGAGAGAGAGAGAGAGAGAGAGGGGAGTGAGAGAGACGAGACCATAAAGAGAGAGAGTCGCAGACGAGACGAGAGAGAGAGAGAGACAGAGAGGAGAGAGCGAGAGAGAGAGAGGAGAGCAGGTGAGCGAGAGAGAGATGAGAGGAGAGAGAGAGAGGAGAGAAAACGGGACGAAGGTTGGTTAAAGACGCAGCATGGGTCGCGATATGGTGAGGAGAGAGAGAGAGAGAGCGAGAGAGAGAGAGAAGAGGAGCCGAGGAGAGAGAGAGAGAGAAAAAAAAACGGGACGCAGGTTAAAGACGCAGATGGGTCGCGATGGGGAGAGAGAGAGCGAGAGAGAGAGAGAGAGAGAGAGAGAGAGAGAGAGAGGGGGAGGGACACAGAGGGGAGGGAGCAGGGAAGAGAGGTAACCCAAAACCACTAGAAACGACCTTAGCAGGCTTGTGTGGGTCCTTTGGGAGGGTTCGATGGGGTTGTGGGGGCTTCGCAGTTGCTGTTTCTGGCTGCCTTGGCAGGCTTGTTTAGGCTGTTTGGGAGGGGTTGTTTGGGCTTGGTGGGTGCGGTTCCTAGCTGTGTCAGAGCTCAAGAGCGATTGTGCGGGGATACTTTTTGGATCCGCCAGGGATACTTTTTTCCAAGGTCGTACCCGTACTGAAGCCGTAAATGTCGACACCGATGTTGAAAAAAAAAACCGTATCCGAACCCGTACGGAAAGCGTACGCGTACAGAAAGCGTAAGATGTCGACATCATGTTGAAAAAAAGCCGTAATCAGATTTCACCTTTTACCCGAACTCAACCCGTACTAGCCCGTCCAGGTATACTTTTTGGGGCGGGGATACTTTTTTGGCAGGCCCTGCGGAAGTGGCCTTGGAGGCTGTTCCTGGCTTGGCTGGAGGACTGTGCCGGTCTGTATGATCCTCATTGTCACACCTAGATTCACTCCTGTGAACCTACAAATATGTGTGGCCCAGGAAACAAAAGCTCTGCTATGTGATGCTACAACCGATTGCAGAAGCCAGGCCTGGAGCCCATGTACCCTGTAAACCCCAGCCTTCGATCGAGTGGCTGCAGGTTTTGGCTTGGTCGCTGCCTGGGTGGCTATACTTTCTGGAAGGAGAACTGACATGCCTTTGGGGCTTTGAGGGTTTATTCTAATGGCCCAGAGAGCTTTGAAACAAGGCCCCATGCAGAGGAGAATTAGGAGCACGATGCTGTATAAGGATTTCAGGATCGATTTATGATTATTGTGTGTATATATATCTAAACCGAGGTGACACTGCATTTAGCAATCACCTTACATAGTGCTTAAAACCCCTGGTTTGAATCTCAATCTTTAACTTACTATGTATGAATCTAAAGTAGATCCCCTAGAAAGGCCTCCCTGAAGCAAGCTCCACCTAGGTGAGTAGCTGGGTTCAGGTTGGGCATTGCCTGTGTCCTCATTTAATACAAAACAGACTCGGGAAGCCCTGCAAATCCAAACTTTGATATGTCGATCCTATCAATGCTCAACCCACCTTGTGTCAGGACTGCAATGGCTGATCTGTGACCTGGCAAACTGAACCTTAGCTGGGTGCCGTATGCTAAAAGGTGGCATGCCTCATCAGCTTGCACAGCAATCTGCACATGCCGTTCGTGCCCCAAACAACACTATCCCCGAAAACCCATAAACCCTATATAGCCTTTGCCACAATAATCCCTATATAAGAATCCCTATAAGACCCTCAAATGCTGAAGCCTACCTTATCCTGGTTGATGTGAAGATGCTGGGCTCAAAGCTTTGGTCGTGCTCCGACCTGGAGCAGGGATATCAGGAGGTCATGACCCAGGATGATAACATGCCAGAGGCGGTGATGCGAAAGCGTGTGCAGGCGAGATTCGTGCAATTTAGATTATATAATGCTTCAGTTGTTTCAGAACATGTTTCCCCCTGCACTTCAACATTATATAGTACGTTCGATGATGCTGCCAGGAGCTGCGAGCTCAAATTGCTGCCGCTGATGAACAGGCGGCTGTGAATGCTTCCCCAGCTGTCTCCCCGCCCACGAAGAGAGTCAAAGGGGAACCCGCATCTTGCTAGCATGTGCATAGATGACTTTATCGGGTTTCTAAACCACATATAGTATATCGATCCACAATCTGAGGATGGGTCAATGGATCCTGTCAGCAAGGACCTATCGAAGGTTTTCGATATGACGCAACCGACGCTGGTGACGGCATCCCCTGTGCCGCCAACGCCAACCTCTGCAGTTCCTGCAACCCCGACGCCTTCTACGATCCCTGGAACACACCGAAGCCGCCCAAGCAGCCCTGCTAGTACAGTCTCCCGGCCCCCGAAGCCGATCAAGAAGGAAAAGCGCCGTGACAATAGCAAGCCTCCAAGCCATGCAGCAGATTCGGGCGATGAGCCTGTGACCAGGTTGCAGTGTCATGCATGGAATAAAGCACTGCATGTATGCATGTTCGATCGAAATCTTAATTTGGCTAGATGTAGCTGGATTGTCTTTAAAAGTGATCAGGACTCCACGCTACGCTTGCTCGAGCAGCTCGATCGCGAGGATGCTGCAGAGTCTGAAGCGGCATTGCTGCAAAAAGAAGCAGAGGTTCTGGCAAGCAAGCAGGCTGAGATTCGACGCAAGCTGGCAACACTGAATCTCAGTTCTGCCCCGACAACCCCAAAGCCAGCATCCGGCAAGAAAGGCCCGCCAGCCCCGCCATCCCGTGCTTCCAGTGTGGCCCCGTCCCGTGCTGCCAGTCCCCCGCCATCCAATGGTGCAAGCAGCAGTCATGAACCGGTGGGCCAGCTAGCCCATGCTCGCACAGCCGATGCAGGGGATAGTGACTCGAGCTCGGGTGATGATGTTGGTGGTGCTGAAGCTGGTACTGAAAACGTACTGGGCCTTGGTCTTGTGAGGGACCCGAAGACTGGAAAGGCTTCTGCTTTCTTTTAGTGCGAATGTCGTGGACCCAGTGTCTTAGCTTAGCTGGCTTCTGTACTTCGATCGCAGGCTATGACAGAGGCTGCTGTTATGCAGAGGCTTCGCCGGGCTTGTAAGAGGAGGAAGAGTGGCAAGGTCCCAGGGGGTGAGGACGCCTACAATCAGTTCCAAGATTTGGACAAGAGGAAGGACCTCGCCGTTGCTTTGGTGTCTGCCGGCTTCAACCAGGATCGACCTATGCAACCCTAAACCCAAAACCTACTATATCTAAGCCCATTTAACAAATCCTATCAAGCGCCAGCTGAATGGCATAATCCTATACAGTGCCAACAACACAAAGCAGAGTTTTCATAGCTTAATACAACTCAAATTTCAGCCTCAAAGCCCTCAGACCAGAAAACCCGTGAACCCTGAGCCCCCCGGTAAACCCAGTATACATAGAATCCCTAGAAGCCCCCTCCAAAAGCCTGTAACACCACAAGCAACCCTATAAACCCTATAAACCCCTAAGTGCCCTGGACACCCAAAGCTTCCAAAGCTGCTGCTCTCCCCGCCAGAACAAGTTCGCCGCCATCGTCACCCGCCAGACGATCATCGAGAAGGAGAGGAGCCTCAAGGTTAACGCAGGATGGTATACCGAATTGGCCATGAAGGATGAGCTAGGCTATGATGCGAGACTTGATATAATTCGTTTAAACCCCATGAAGCCTAACCACATGTGGTACCCAATGCTTTTTCGACAGACCTGCTAGTTTCGATGGAACATACTCCTGTGGCCTCAGGAAAACAATCAAGAAGATCATCGCCTACTGCATGCAGAACCCCAAGAAGCTGACCAGGTCACTCGGGTTGATAAGATGTACTCGACACTGAATCACAATTAAAGGTGTAGAATCCCAGGCCCCCATGATCATTGTATCCCAGGCCATGGAAGTATGACGCAGATGTCCTGCAGTACTGGGTGGAGATTTCTTGGTCTGGGGAAGTCAAGAATGTCCACACCGACCGCACCAGCACGGTGTCATGTGAGGAGGCTAGGCTTCTGCAGCCCACTAATCGAGAGCCTTTATATCTGAACATGACAATAGAAATCGATTGTGCCCCTCCACCCAAACATAGATACTAAATGAACCTATTAATTGCCCTGTAAGCCACCAAACCCAATATTGTGAATAATGTAGCACTGCATGGTAGAACCCTTCATAAAATTTATGGTCCCGTGATCCCCCTCTCCATCTCCCTCTCCCTATCATTTCTATCTCTCTCTCTCTCTCTCTCTCTCTCTCTCTCTCTCTCTCTTTCTCTCTCTCTCTCTC
>CAJNDT010002524.1:79206-279206 GCA_905221615.1 Symbiodinium sp. CCMP2592
CTCTCCATCTCCCTCTCCCTATCATTTCTATCTCGCTCTCTCTCTCTCTCTCTCTCTATCTCTCTTTCTCTCTCTCTCTCTCTCTCTCTCTCTCTCTCTCTCTCTCTCTCTCTCTCTCTCTCTCTCTCTCTCTCTCTCTCTCTCTCTCTCTCTCTCTCTCTCTCTCTCTCTCTCTCTCTCTCTCTCTGTGTTCGATCACGAGCAACTAACTCAAACCTGGATCCCATATAAGGTTTATATACATGCACTGCAACCTCCAGAACCCTCAAAGTTAGTCCGTCGTGTGCAGGCTTCCGGAGGAATGCAAGCCGTGCAGACCCAGTTCGATGATGAGGCGCCCGGCACAGCTGGGCTGGTCGAAGCCGGTGCTGGCAGCGAGGCCACCTGGGATGCATACAGTCTTTGTGTGGTTTGCAGTGTATATCCACTACAAGGATCGATTCCGGTAGAGAGTCCGGGGTTTCCCATCGGGATCTTTCTAAGCTGAGCGGGGTTCTAGATCGAGGGTTTTCGGGTTCCTACGCATAGAATGCAGAAGCTTCTTTGTGTAAGCAGTCGATCTAGCAAGGAGATTACGGGTTCAAGTGGGTTGTATGAGGGTTCAAGCAGAGTTCAGGAATTTATGGCTTTATTGGAGTTTAGGGGTGCTGTGAGCTTTTCAGAAGCTTCAATCCGGGTCTGCTGCACATGAACAAAACACACTCCCGAAAGCTATCTTATGTATCCGGCCTAATTTAAACCGGACAAAGCCAGCATAGCTTCTAATGCAATCGCATCAATTGGTGCTACCAGGATTCCAAGCCTCCCTGAAACCCTATATAACTGACTAGCTACCACTGCATCATACTAAGAGCGATCGGACCCACAATGCAATTATGAGCCCGATCCCGCTGACAACAGCCTATCCCATTGCCCAGGATCCCCGTGCGATGCTCGATCGGTGCTTGGCCGAGGTTTTGGCCAAAGTGTTGCGGCTTCGGGATCTGGCTGACGCCATGCTGAAGCCCCGCAATCCCAATCCCAACATTCTCCATGAGAGGCTAGGTCATGCATGGGACTCATATGAAATTTTGGATTTCGGACTTGCATGAGGTTTGAATTCGATTGTAGTCATACAAGATATATATATATATATATGTATGGGGTTATATAATATCAAATCTAGCTATGTAGGTGGGTGCTTACATAAGATGGTGGTTCGGGGTCATAGTGCCTGGTACGATTTGCCCTGAGGTGGGCTGGCGATTTGCAATCACATGCTTCAGCGATGGAGCGCCAATATGATGCTATGAGCTTGATCAAAGCGACTGCCAGCCTACGCATGACCCCGAAGCTTCCTGGCATCTCTCACTAGCTCTATCTAACAATTCAAACCGAACGTGGAACCGCTCACACCATGAGGCTGAAGAGTGAGATTGATATGGCTGTCGAGACATCCTCTGTTTTGTGACTGGGTTGCATGTAGACTTCCTAGTGATTAAAATCATATATAGCAAACTAGCTTCGATCCTAAATTTCCTGAACCGCCCAGGGCAGTGCAAGCCGTGTCGCTGGAGAACAAAGTCGTGCCCACGGTGACAGACCTGCAGAAGGAGCTGAAAGCCCAGGAGTACGAAAACCAAGCGAAGCAGAAGCCCAAAAGCAAGGCGGCTAAGGCAAAGGCTAAGACGGCTAAGAACAGCAAGAAGTAGGGAGTAGAAGCAAATTTAAGGTCTTGTGGGCCCGGAGCAGTTACTAGTAACTATATAGTACATTGCATGTGATCACCCAAGTGTACCTCAAAAGCTGTTGAATGTGCTATGTTGCTCCACTGGCCTGCTTCCGTATGCCGGGTGCTAGCATCTTTTGCACTGCTGCACCAAGCTGGATTTTGTGACCATCCCTCTGTTTCGGTGTTGTATTGACAGCACCGGCAATCTCAAGCAAAGCAGTCGATGTGCCGCTGCAAAAGGAGCACCCAGTGCAGCTTCTGTCAAACCAGTGGCTGAGTGTGATCGATGGTTACAGGGCCAGAATTAGGGTATTTGGTCATGCCAGGTGAAGCTGGCAGTCTTGGCAAAGAAGCAGCCAGACAATTGGTGCGGGGTGTCATCGCCTCGGTGCTATCCTGCCCCAACTAATGCTGTAACAGCTGCTAGCTTATGTGGATGATCGTGTCCTGCAAGCCATCCTGTGCGAAATGCAGCCTCAACCCAGAGCCCTGCAATACAACTCAGGAAGAATAGATGCCTATAAAACCCAAATTAATGCCCTGCTACCCCAGGTTTTAAGCTCTCTAAGCCCTCGATCGAGATCTATATAAGCCTTATAAAAGCACAACCGAGGCTCGATCACCTACCAAACTAAAGAAGCCCCTAGCTGTGATGTACCCCATAATTAAATTATATGAGCCTACGCAGCCATGGATGAGTGGCTGGAGGAGCTCCTAGTGTTTCCCAAACGACAGACACCTGGCTCAATTTGATACATTGAAACACGAGTTCCAATCATGCAAGCCCTGAATAGACGCTGCCCTGCCTCCAGGAAAATCCTCCGTGTTGCCGATGCCAAGAGCGCGATGCCCAATAGTAACTTGGCTCAATTTCGGCTCAATTGCCGGTAGGGTTTTTCGAATTAATTAGGGTTTATAGGGGTTCAGGGGTTTAGGGGTTTAGGGTTTAAGGGTTGTTTTGGGTTTGATAGACTCGAAGCCGCATGCCTCGATCCCTATTATGGCTATAGCTGTCGAAGTGCACTCGGGATCATTGCGAGGTACCGAATCTGGTGGGGCTAGATCCTCGATTCATTGGAGATACCACAAGTACATGTGCAATGAGCTTCTTGGTCTACCTGAAACTGGAGAGACTTGGTCCAGAATTTTGAGCAATCGGGATGTCATAAAGATTTGCTTGCCAGAACTGAAAGCTGTCGGCATGACACCGGGGAAGATCTTTACCTACGCTGAAGCGATGGTTGAGACAGTGCCTTGCCGTTGTATTGTGATCGTTCTGTGTCTCTGGGCCTGTCGTACCTGCCCTATGTAGGCTCTCTTGAATTCTGCTAAGGTTCTGAAGTCTGCAGGGCCCGTGGTTTTCAAAATCGGCTTCACCCATGATCCCGTTCGACGAATGCTGGAGGGCTACTGTCTGGAAGGTTACCATCGTATGCATTTGCTGTGCATGGCAGCAGATAGCATGATGTGCAAGTGCTTGGAAGCCCATTTAATTCGGTTGTACAGAGGGCAACAGGGTTGCCATAATGAGAATCCAGGTGGGGAAGGGCCTAGCCATTTTGGCTCTCCCTACTTCGTGTATCTTGCAATCAAGCATGTGCTCTAATGGTGCGAAAAGCCTTTTCGCCAATCCATGTGTCCGTACTGCATGCTTGCACAGCACAATTCTTTCATCAACTAGCTTTCTGAACAAACCCTCAATGTGAATTGTGGTGCCGAGGCCACCGGGACTACACTATCTGGCTTCGCGAAAGCTGCAGCTACCGACCCCCGCCGCTCTGGCGACTACATTCTCGATCAGCTAGCTAAGACTTCCGAAAACAGGGTGGAGGACAAGGGGCATGAGCTGCGACTGAGCTGCAATTTGCATCCCCCGTCGTGGTGGAGATTCCAGGAGCTCGCAGCTCAACCCCAACTAAGGTGATCCTCCCTTGAGTCCTATATAAACCTGATCCAAGCCCGATTAAGCCAGTAAGCCCTCGACTGATACATTGATACATCAAACCTCCTGTGAAAACCCTGTGAACCCGAAGAAACCCAAACTAAGACCCAAGAACAAAACCAGGTCTAGGGTCACATACCCTCCTTTGAATCCTATGAACCACATTATATAGGCCCCTGTAAGCCCTCGACTGATACGTCAAACCTCCTATGAAAGCCCTGTGAACCAGAATAAGCCAAATTAAGATCCAATAAGAAAGCCCGGTCTAAGGTCACGTACTCTCCTTAATTTGATCGAATCCTATGAACCTAGCTGATCAAAGCCCCATTATGCCTGTGTACGCCCTGGATCGATACGTCAAAGCTCCTAGAACCCTGCTAATCCGAAGAAACCCCATATAATTATATACATATGTAGTCGTGCATAACCTATTGAAATATCCAATCAAAAGCCCGATTTATGTGACGCTACGTGGGGTTTCGTGGTCGGTACACGGGGTCTTAATTCGAGCTACATATACATACATTATATAATGTGGAGTTTACGGATTATTATATGTGGCTCATGTGAGTATACGGAAGTTAAAGTCCGGGTTAAAAAGGGTCATAGAGTCATAGAGTGTAGCAGGTATATAGTGGTCAAATCCCGATCCCCGAATTTGCATCTCAGGTTTAAACAGTTCGGCCTGGCATTGGATGTTCCGATTTCCTATGTGAATGTGGGCTGTGACAAATGGGACCTGCCAATGATTAAGCCCAGTGATCTTTATCAGCACCTTGCAGACCTTGGAAAGCTGAACCTTTTGTATGGCCAACAACCACCGAGTGTTCTTCTGGAGTTTTGGAAACGCTTTAAAGAAGTGGAACCAAACAACCCTGTTCATGCTGCATTTGCCGCTGGTAGCATGGACGCTAGCAAGACTATCCCCATGTATATACATGGGGATGAAGGCCGTGGCAAGAAACGATTGCCGGTGATGATTGTCAATACACATGGAGTGATTGGGGCCGGCTGCCGTGCCTTCGAGGACTACCACAAGGATGCTCCGACCATGCGGAAAAATGCGATGCCGGTTAACATCAAAGGCCACTCAGCAGAGACCCGATTCTTGTCTTTAGTGCTTTCGAAAAAGGCCTACGGCGAAGATTCACAATACCTGCTGAAACTGTTTGACGCTTTTGTTGAAGACCTGGAGCTGCTGCAGCGACAAGGAGTACAGATCCATGGGGAGACCTGGAAATTTGCTTTCATTGGCACCGTGGGCGACCTTCAATTTTTCACGAAGATAGGAGGACTTACCAGGTCATACAATCATGTGAGCAAAAGAAGTGGCCAGCAGATGAAAGCAGGGATCTGTCACCTTTGCCAGGCAGGTCTGCCAGGCTGGCCCTTCGAGCACTTTGGAGATTCACCCACTTGGCTTCAGTCGGTAGGTGCAGTGGACCCATGGGAGACCCCACCGAGCATGGTTTCGAGGCTTTTTGCAAATCCAAACAATTTGGCGAGTTTCTTCAAACCGGATCTTTGGCATTGCCTCCACCTCGGTGCAGGCAAAGTATTTGTGGCCTCGGCGGTGGTAGTGTGGCTGCCGCATTTGCCGGGCGACGTGGTCGGCCAGCTAGTTGGGGGTTTTCTTTGTGGGATTCTAAATAGTGGTGTTCTCGATAGCATCGTTTTCTATGGTTGGTTTTCTTTCGGTTTTCCAAATGGTTTAAATGATTGGATTCGATCATGGTTCATTTTTCCATGTATAATTAGCCCGCAAGGCAACAATGTCCAGGACCGCTTCACATATTTCGATGAGTTTGCCCAAACGTACCTGCAGCAGACTGGCAAGACGCTCTATTGCAAGCGACTCAATGACGTAACTCTTGGATTCGATTCTTTTCAGAAATGCCCCCAGGGGGCCTGGCAGAAAGCATCTGACACGACCATAATACTGGAAATATTTGAAGCTTTTTGCGATGCTCACACGGGGAAGGCTGCTGGGGACCCGATTTTGTCCTGGACCCACACGGCTGTTGCTCACTTGAACGCTTGCCTTCGGCTACTTTACAGATGCGGTTTATGGTTGACGCAACAGCAGGCTGCTGAGGCAGCCTGCTGCGGCCTCAACTTCCTGAAATCTTATGGGTATTTAGTGCACTTGACCGGGCTTGCAAATCGAGACAGATTCCCCTTGATACCGAAAATGCACTATATACACCATTTGATGTTGGACATGCAAAAGCAATCTGCATCGGCAGCGTGGAGTTTGAATTGTGTGGGCAGCACAGTTCAAATGGACGAAGACTTTGTTGGAATGAACGCCAGGACATCGCGACGGGTTGGCGCTCAATACATGTCTTTACGATGCCTACAAAGGTATTTGTTGCAGGCCGCCGAAAGGATAACTCCAGAACATGTGCGGTGGAAGCCCGATCGAAGCCTCCGAAATGCATGACTTGCAAAAAGATGGGTCGACGGAGATTCTGCACTTTCGAGCCCCAATAACCAGGTACATCCATTGCAGAACCCATCGGGATTTCTGGGTTGATTCCAAGCATACTTTTTCGGACCCTTCGGTTTGACAATCCGGATTTCTGGGGTGAGTCGCGGAATACTTTTTGGGACCCTTCGGTTTATCAATTCCCATTTACGGGGTCAGTCGCGGAATACTTTTCCGGTCGTTCGGGTTTTCCCAGGTTGTTTCGCGGACTACTTTTTTTCCAACCCCCAGAAAATCTATCCCTGAACGCAGGAATGGAAAAAAGTATCCGTTCGAACTTACTGGTATGACTGAACCATTATCATAGTAATTCTGATACAGCCCAGTGGTCCTATGCCACCCGAGGCTGCCTGAACGGTGGGAGGGGGGGTCACTCCCACCTTGCAAGCGACCGCTCCTGCTAAGCGCAGTACTTAAAGGATCATGGGACTTAGTAACTAGGGTTATTACTAAGGTAACTATACTTATAATTACATATAACCCCAATTGAAGTACTTATGACCATACTTACTAAGTCCCATGATCCTCCAAGTACACGTAGCCCAAGGACCCCAGGCGGCCTTGTGTATCGGCACATAAGCGGGTCTGACCGACACGCCGCAGCAATTATGCAGCACATCAGCAATAAGGGATCTTCGTATCCCAATCCTGCACATCTCTCTGCATGGCGCTGGTGGCCGGCAGGTGACACAGAAAAATCAAGGCTCAGGCGTCGCAGATCTGCTTGCGAACGAAAAGCTCATGCCATGAGCAGAGCGCCTGCTACGAAACCTCCAGAGGCAAGGCAGGAGTTCATGCGTTTCCGACCGAAAGTGCGAGAGACATGTCAGTGGCACAAGCCCTGCATCCGGGCCTACGAAAGGTAGGCGAGTTGCATGAGCGAGTCCTGTCAGAGCACCAGAGTGCTATGCTTTAACGAACCACCTCTCGATAAAAGTCCTTATGCCCTTCCGTCTTGGATCCGGCCCCAAACATGACACTCCCGGCTGCCGAAAGCGCAAAACATGTCCTGTGTAGAGCGGCCACTGAGGCCAGTCGGGTCCTGTCTCGGCTTTGCAACGATCACTGCCGATGGCAAAGTCGACTCCGACACTACTTGCACCTACTGGCGATGACTTGACTCTCTGAGCTCGTTCTCACGTCAGCTGGCGTCGAAAAGCTCTGGGCTGCCCTATGAGCTTCCTCCCAAGTCTGCAAAGTCTTGGGAGCCCTCGCGAAGCATCTGCTGGTGCTGCATAACTTGCCACCTGGAAAGTCTCACCGGATCTGCCGAGCGCCCCAAGGGTATCTGGCCGAGTCCCGCACGCAAGCTCTGTGAAAACATTCCCCGGCCACCTGGGCAGATGTGCTCGGCACGACATTGTATCTCAACAGCACGACAGGACAGGCGTGGACGCTGAGCCAGGTACTTATGTCTGCCAGTGCTAGTCACCAGCAGCCACACTTCCGCAAAGGAATCGCAGGAAGTGTGCCTGCAGGTGGGTTTAAGGCCACTTTGGCGAGCATCGTGGAGGCATCTTAATTGTCGGTTCTGCGTGGCGGCTCTGTCATGTCGAAGATCGAAAAACTGAGAAAACTGCAAGATGCTTTGCTGTTTAAGAGGCTGCAACAGTGTGCCTTTTTAAGCAGGGCCGCGAAAGCATGCGAAAATCCGGCGAGCATCTTTGGTGCCGCACAGAGAAAACTGTAGGAGCTCATAGCCAATCACCCTTCTTCGACTCACCAGAGTAGATCCAGCCGTACTTGTCATCCTCCTCCATCACTGATCGTTCCAGCAGGACACCAGTCTTGCAGTGAAGCTTGAACTCGACTTCGTTCTCGGATGACTCGACGATCTCAAGACGCTCCACTTCCTGGAGCCTGGAGGCATCCCCGGGTTCTTGGTCAAATGTATCGGGCTTCTCTGTGCCGAAGCAAAGAGCCCAGGCTTTCACTCTGTTAGAGAGCTTCGTCTTCAGGGGATCCTTCCTTGGCTGTCTTCTGAACCCCTCCTAAAACTTAAACTTCTAGCCTCCTTTTAATGATTCATATATAGCAACCCAAAAAGTTGAAGTCCTAAGAGCCAAGCAGAAGAATGGTTCATAGATAGAAACCCCAAAAAAGTAAGGACGTCCTAAGAGCCAAGCAGAAGACCGCCAAGCTTCTCCGTCTTCGCCATGAAGACCGCATCCTTCAGCCGGGTGGCGGAGTAGCGCGCCCGGACCATGTCCTCGGGAGTCGGCGCCGGCGCACCTTTCCTTTGGTTGCCATAAGCAGGAGACCGTATTATTTACCATGAACCCCCCTATTATGATCATATTTACTATAGATCCCTATAGTTGGTATGAGATATTTGCTATAGATCCCTACTATGGTAACTATAGATCCCTATTATGGTAACTTAAAACAAATCCTGAACAAGATCCCAGTTTCAAGATCTTCAAGACGAGGGCCGCTTTGTCCCCATGGTCCTCCTCGAGCTGAGCCAGGTCCGGCTTCTTCCGCTTCCGGCTCGGGCGCGTGGTGTCCGCGAAGCCCGCGGCCCTAAGCGCCACGGAGCTCCGCTGTGGGCTCTTTGGGCTCGCGCTCGGCCCTGCCCAGCTTTCACTGCCTGGGCTTAGGGCCCACATCACGACACACACCAATGCCATCCATAGCGTTCGGCCCCCGCGTGCGGACGTCATCGCAGCCAGCCAAGAAGCAATGCAACAGTGTCGTTCTGAGCTTGTAGATACATGAGCATGGACCGTAAATGCATGGGGCAAGTGACATGCATGTCTTGCTACATTCGGATTGAACCCGACTTGCTCCGATGCCTGTTAGGTTTCACTTTGGCGTTGCCTCTTTCACTCTGTGCTCTGGGCCGGTCTCAGTGTGAAGCCACAAGCAGATTGTTGCCATCAAGGATTACCAATACTGTTTTGGGGTGGTCCTTACTATATTTATTGGTATAATGGGCCCGAAAGCCTATTCTAACTATCATTGCAAGACCTGAAGACGGGGCAAGGCTGTCCTTTTCTCTCACGGGCCGGGAAAGACGCTGAGCTGCCAAAGCTTCCCTTCTGCGAACTGAAAGCTCGCAACGGTAACGGTCCCTGTCGTGTCTTTTCAGGAGAGGATGATCAGAGAGGATGTTTCACCACGTACAGGTACGTGGGAGCATGGCCGCCAGAAGTTGCAGGGTGTGGATCCGTGCGAAATCTGACAGCCCTTCTTCACCACCGTCGTGGCTTCGCGCTCGCATGATCTCGCATGCTCCAGAGGATCGAGATCGATAGAGGACTTGGAGAGATAGTGCGGAGAGACCGTCGGATTCATCTTCCGGAGAAGAGAAACAGCCCAACGATGGGAAGGAGCAGCATGAGAGCAAGGTCCTGGGGCTCGATCCTGGGTGTCCGAGCACTCTAATTACTCCCTGCATTTCACCTCACCACGAAATCATCAACGCACTTTGCGCCATGACTGGGACGACTGCTCTGCTGCTGCAAACCGAATAGTATGCAGAATTGTGCAGAGAAGTCAGTGCGTCTCGGGAACTTGCCTCTACCCTTATGGCACTATTTGGAGGTTCATGGGTAGCTAGTAACTAATGAATTTTGCAGAGAAATCTCAAAGATGCAGAATTTCCCAGAGAAGCCTCAACAATCTCAACAAATCCTATACGATGCGAAGTCTCAAGGCGAGGACGTAGTCTTGCACTTCGAGGCCACCCAGGTAGCCCCTTAGGCCGATACGTCGGTCCTTGAAGCTGATGTCCGCCAGCTTCTCGAACTCCTCAAGAGACCACGATGAAGCTTTATTATTCTTATTATTACGGTTATTGTTCCTATTACTCTTATTATTCATATTATTAGTACTGTTTTTTAATTATGATTATGACCATTACTGTTGTTGTTGTTGCTGTTGCATTACTATTATTACTATTATGCCGGTTTTAAGGTTTAGGGCTTCGGGCTTTACAGTAGGGTTCAGAGTTTCTAGCATCATAAGAAGGGTTGCTATGTGAGGGTGATTATAAGGTCAACTGTTAACCGTATGACACGGGTTGCTGCGCAAGGGCCACTAACACTAATACTACAAAGCTATAAACTACAAGCTTCTCGAAGTCCTCAAGAGACCGCTCTTCGCCGAGTCCGAAAGGATCCAAGTCTTCAGCGACTGTGCCACCAGGCAAGGGCCAGGCGCAGGAGGCGGGCTCAGGAACCTGGCCTCGAGAGTCGGAGCAACGATTTCGGGTCACTTGAAGGTGTACCTTAATTTGGGTTTACTCTAAGGTTTTCTTTAAGATTTACTCTAAGGTTGACTTTAAGGTGTACTTTAATTCGGGTTACTCTAAGGATTGCTACAAAGGCCTTGAGGGCCAGAGCAAAGCAGACGCTCCACGCGCTTGAGACTCACTGGGTAGAGCTCTGCATAGAGGTCTTTCATCTCGAAGAAGGTGCGGCGGTAGTCCCGCTCCCAGAGGTGGAAGATGATCCCCTGCTTGTGGGCTCGTGTTAAGGAGTTAACCTACTTGAAGTTATGATGACAGGGTACTTTAAGATACCATAATAGGGAAACCCATGAAAACCTAATAGCATTCACCATAGATCCCTATTGTGGTAGCTTAAATTCAGGTCATTCCGAAGAAGGAGCGCAGCCTGAGTTGGTGAATAGACATCCCAGCCATGAGTGAAGAGCCTCACGGCGATCCTGGGTTCGTTACCATAATAAGGAAGCCACATTATTTACTATTGGCCCCCATTTTGGTAGCTTAAAATAAATCCCCTTATCAGAAGCCCAGTATCAGCGGTTCCTCCGGAAAGTGGGCCATGGGCAGCTGGGGATCGAAAGGTACCTGGGTGGTTGTCAAAACTATGGCCCCTTTTGGGGTACCCTAAATAACAGGTGCCGTACTATAATAGGGACCCAAAAAGGGACCATGATTTTTACAACCACCCACCTCCAAGAGGACTTTGGAAGAGGAGAAGGAGAAGTGGCCACTCCAGAAGACGTGTTGTCGGGGAAAGGACCATTTAGAGCGGAGGGGGATGGAGGGGTGTCGGAGGATGCCATCGGCGTCGAAATATCCGGCGCAGATGTGACTCGGCGATAGTAGATCGGCGCTGGGAGTCCAGCTGGCCGGGGTGCTCAGAGAGTACGGCCGCCCGTAGTTGCTCAACACCGGCTTCGGAGATCTCTTCGAACACAGGGCAAGCTGCTCGCGCATTTGTGTGTCCCAGTGCCTGAGATTCAGCTGCAACGAGCTACCGCAGACAAAGACGGCAGAAGTGCATGAAAACGAATGAAATAAGTGAAGGCCAGCTGCTTTGTGAAACGCATGTGGCTGTCCAGCTGCAAGTAGAAGTCCTCTCCTGGGCTTTTAAGTAACCAGGGAGAAAAAAGTATAAACTTTTATTTCATTATGGTTCCTTTCAGGAAAAAGTAATAAAGTATATATATATATATATATATATCATTATGGTTCCTTTGAGGAAAAGAGCAATAAAGTATATGGTACTCCAAAGCACAGTCTCCTTCCCACAAAAGCTGCGCAATGTACCTGGCCCAGTGGCAGCCTCTGGCGTCTTTGGCCTGGATATCCTTAGAATAAGAGCCAGATTCTTATGAATCCCTTGATGTTGTGCTATAAGGAAATAGCCCCTAAGTTACATTATATGGTAAGAAAACTAAATTGAAAATACAGCATAATTCCTAAGAGCAGTAAAGTAACAAGCAGCCGGATGTGACCCCCCACCAGTGAAACTCGCTTCACTGCCTCACCACGTGGCATGTGCGGAAAGCTCGTGTTCTGGTCCAGCAGCTTGCTGAGTGCAGAGTTCTCGTAGTGTGTGGCTTTGCTCAAGGGAACCTGCCAAAGTTCGTGGAGCTCTGACAGCTCATTATCTGACAAGGGAGGGTCCTCAAGACCCTGCCACACGATCCCCACGTTCAGCAACTCGGGCCGTTCGGCATGCATCAGCATAGCTTTCAGCGTCTCTGGCAGCTCGGGATCCAAAAATGCAGCTATTGACACAAATATGGTACCCGGTCTGCTTTCCTCCTGCATCTGGGCCCTCCGGCGGGCCTGTGGTACTGAGCCGGATATCCAGGCCTTTGAGGTCCCAGTTGAAAGCCAGATGATGACGACGATGAGGAAGCAAACCAGGAGGCTCCGCAATCTCTTGCGCGCCATGGCTCGTCAGTTTGTGTAAGAGACAGATAGATAGATAGACAGATGAAGAGGGAGATATAGATAGAGAGAGAGGTAGAAGGAGGAGGGCAAGGACCTAGTCCTGCTAGTTTGGCTTCTGCTGGAAACCGTTGCATGCAGATAGGCTACAAGACTGCACCCGAGTAAATCAGCAGCAGATCAGAAGACTTGTCCGAAGCTTAGCAGCCTAGGGCTGCCAAGCTGCAAAGCGAAACCACATGAAAGCCGGCTCCCGAAAGCTATCGAGGTCGTAGCGGTAAATGCAGCATTCAAGAGACACTTCTTGCATGGGTGCAGGAATCTGCCTCTCCAGCCAAGCCCCATCTATGGGCTCTACAGACCTTAGCACCGTCAGCTTTGCAAAATGCTCTGTTAGAGTTTCCCAAGACCTTTGCCAAAAGAAACGATCCCCTTGTCCCCAACACGACACTCTACACCTACACACACACACAAACAAACACCAAAAGCCCCAGACGTGGACCCCCCAAACTGCAAGCTTCGCCGGGATCGGCACATCATGGTCTTCTCCTTGCAGCCGTTGAAGCTGGACCAGGCCTGTGCCAACTGCTTCGGATTTTGGGCTGGGCTTGGGGCTTAGCAGCTTCATATGGATAGGCTTTTGGATCCGCCGGGGGTGAGTGCAAAAACAAAGGACACAGCATGGACGCTTTCATTTTCGGATATCCTGACTGTACATCGATCTTGTTGCCTCCTCCACACAGACTCAATGTAACCACAGTTTCGGGCTGCGCCTGCACCGCAGAGGGGACAGACTCCCCCCAATAGGCGGGACCGCCACCGAAGAAGGGATTCACCGAATCCTGCTCGTCCTTGGTCCGATCTACTGCAACAGGCGGCAAGCGAAGAACGAAGGGAACATCAGACCCCAAAGTGGAAATATCGTCACGTACCTATGCCAAGATGGTTGCAATAGGCCTCAGAAAGACTTGTTGGACGTTACCGAGGGCGGTGCCACTGCTCCTCCTATTGATCGATCCAAAGCTGCCTGCTGTTCGTGTTGCTGCCGTGACTTCAGCAACCGCAGCAGCTGGCGCTGCACATTACCATTGAACTACTGCTACTCATACTGCAGCAACAACTTGCTAGTCACTCGCACTGCAATTGCTAAGCACTGCTACTGTAGCTAGCTATAGTTGCAACAGCTACAACATTGCTGCTATGTCAGCACGAGCATCACTACAGCTATGATATTTCTCAGGTTTGTTTATGCGCATCAATAGTGCCACATTTCCGTTTGGCAGCTGCAGCAGTTTGGAAGAGTGTCAAGCAGCAAAGGAGCCGTTGCAGTAGCGTTGCTGGCGAGATCCGGGCTCCCCACGTGGATGCTGACAACTGGCAGCGGCTGGGAGGCGTTGTTCGGCCTGATCACAACGTGATAATGTAATAGTTGACAAGATCCCTCATGACTTCCTGAACCTTCAACAATAGATTGAATCCGCAAATTGAAAAACCATCCCCCCCAATAACATAAATACGTATCATACATATTTCGGTGTATGTGTGTATAATATACAATATGCTTTTCTACAGATATCTACAGATACATAATACATATAAATGTATGTACATACCCACATACCTTCATACATACATACAGCCAGCCAGCCAGGCATAAGTTTTTTCTCTCTACACCCATACTCCAACAACATATTAGGTTTGTTTCTCTATACACACCCATACTTCGACCTCCCGGCAAGGAGAACTCAAAAGCCGTGCGCTGCTTGGAGGGGCAGGGGACTTAGTAAGTAGCGTATAAGTACCCTAAATGGAGTTACCCCAATTATAACCCTGCTTATATAACCTACTTACTAAGTCCCAAAAGCCCCTCCAAGTGCCCTTAGAGATCCCTTATAGTAACCCTGATAGACCCCTTTAAAGGAACCCTATAGATTCCTTTGAGGAACCCTATAGATCCCTTGAAGTCCCAAAAGCTCCTCCAAGTGCGGCCTTGGAAAGCGGAGGCCCCCGTTGACGAGGAGACCCCGGAGGCCTGGCAGCTCCGACCTGGGGGGCATCGAGAGTGGCTCCTTTAAGGGTTTGAGGGTTCAGGGTTTTGGGGGTTTAGGATGGTTTAGGGGTTTAGGGTTTAGGGGTTTAGGGGTTCTGGGGTTACTGTGTTTAGGGTTTTGGGGTTTTGGGGTTTTGGGGGTTCAGGGTTTGGGGGTTTGGGGTTTAGGATTTTGGGTGTTTAGGGTTTTGGGGTTTAGGGTTTAGGGGTTTAAGGGTGTAGGGGCTTAGGGCTCATAGTTGCGGCTTAAGGGTTCTAGTCTTCGGCACCTGTGAGAGTTCTAGAAAATAAGGGCTGTGTTTAGGGTTAGTACGTCTAGTCTGAATAGGGCTCCTTTAGTCTAGTTTCGTAACAGAAGTCTTCGTAGGGGCAGTATAACGGTCTTGATAGGGTTGTCGTGAGGGGCCTCTCAAATCGATTAGGCTGAGGTCCCGTTCCGGCTCTCGTGCATGTCTTTGGACGAACGCAGGGCTTCGTCCAAGCTGACCGAAGATGGGAGGGCACGCCCTGTGATGACAATGGGCCACCGCAGGGCCCTCTCAGGTTGAGTCACCCTGGCTCTGGAGATTGGCCACACATGGACCGATCTGTGAGAATATGGAACAAGCTTTGACTGACTGAAATAAACGATTTAGTGTGTATATATATATATATATCTCTCTCTCTCTCGCTCTCTCTGTCTGCTCTGTTGATTACTGTTGAGTCACAACATGCAGCAATCATGGATCAGAGAAGCAGCAAAAGAAAGAAACTGCACCTCGCTGCAGTAGCTCAAAGTGTCTGCAAGGCCCCCACGCCAGGCGCGAGCAGAAGCGGGCTCCCCGCGATGAGCCTGCAAAGGAATCGAAGACACCCGGACCAAGGCCCGAAGCTGCATCGAAACAACAATAGTGATAGCACTAGTGATAGCTAATAATGCTGATGGCGATAGTGGTAGCGGTCGGAGTAGTAGTCGCAGTCGTCGTCATTGCAGGTATCATTCATCAAAAGACAGGAAAAGAACTTGAAGTGCGTGTCTTCGGCTTTGCAACTTGCACTTTGGAGCCTGGCAGTGCCAGGCCGGGTTTCCCAGTCGCAAGTGAAAAGTGCATGGAACCGCTAGAGTAACTCAGGGCCGGTGCCTATGCAGTAGATGTTCTGCATGTCGATGCAGGCTCCTGCGAGCAGAAGACAGTTTCGGTGTGATAGGAAAGTTCCGTAATTCGGAGCCCTTCAGCTGCTGTCGAGAAGCTCCCCCTTGCGTCGGCTAGCACGGCCTGGGTGTAGCCTGACATGGGTGGGAGGAGCTATGGAGGCTGGTAATGTAGGGGCCTTGAAGTAGAATAGGGTTTTGAGGCCCATTGTACCATAATTACAACAAGGAACCCCCAAAATAGTATAAGCAATTGCTTAGGCCCCTATAACAAAACTTCTCGCTGCCGGCGGGCGGCCAACATCGTCGGGCCGTGAGGGGTCTTCCTGGGCGTGGGCGACCACGTTTAGCGCAAGATCCTAGGCAAGGAGCTCACGTCTCCCAAAGGGCGAGTCTGAAAAAGAGCTGTCGCAGCAACTGAGGCTCCGGCGAGGCCTTCCAAAACAAGAAGGGCCACGGAATGCTTCTTTGCAAGACCTCGGCACTGAGGGCAAAGCGAAGCTCCACTCCTTTGCCTCAATGTCTTCTGAGGGGCTCATGGTGTCCGTCAACGACAGCATGCCTCGGCTTACAAATAGGGGAGTTTCCGAAAATAGGGGACCCTAATATAGTACCCTAAATAGTAGGATCCTTATTACAAGGATTATAAGCTCACATGCCGGAGCCTGTTCCACCAGTCACAATCACAACGATACAGAAGAACACAGAGTCAAAAGGCAGGTCAAAGCTGTTTGGCCGCCACACGAAACGCAAGGAGTGGTTGGCTCTAGTTACGACTCGATGATTGAGATCCGAGTTGACTGTGGTTTAAGCATGATACCTATAGGTAGTAGACGGAGGTCATACCTTACAGTTGAGACCTCTGGATTGAGCTTGAGTGAAGAACAGAAGTGAGGTGCGGTCACGAGGCTTAAGGCGTCCACTCCCGTCCCCGGGCTAAGGATCCACACGGGCCAGGGCTTCTTCTCCTGCCAATAGAGGTGTTCAGGTACGGGACCTCCCGAATGAAAGCATGCCGTTGTCAGTCCAGCAACATGGGCAATTATCTGACAGGATGCTTCTGCTCAGCTTCTCGCAACATGCAAGCCAACACACTGATCTTCGAGAACTGGCACAGTACTACCGTTACAATTACAAGAAAGCAGCATTGCAGAATCACGCAGGCACGTTGTCCTCGGAAGGTACCTTAGGCCAACACATGGCAAACAGAGTATATAGTCGCTCCCACCGTGCACATCCTTGCCCAACGGTCTCGGTAGGCCAATGGCATAGAGGAAGTAAAGGCGCTCCGAACCATCGTGTTGCCTGAGCCAATCAGTCACTGCCAACTTCTTTCATTGTGTTTGTCGGTTACGCGGGCATCAACCGAGGGTCACAGTCCTGAGGGCCACGCAGCCGGCGGATTTCAAGCTCTGTCTCGCGGGGAGGATATGTGGCCTGGCAAAGTCGCAAGGTCACAGCATCCACGGCAAGAGGGCACTCAGTTTCCGCGAAGATAGCTCTGCCCCAATGCACCTGGCACACCAGTTCCACACAGGCGCCGAGCCGCACCAGCAGCAGAAAGCCAAGGCTCCACATGCACGCAGTATAGCAGGCACTTAGAAGCACATGGTTCACCTGGATTTCACTGTTGAGAAGGCTTGAAATCGCGAGACATGATCACAACCCGTGTCGAGGCTGGAGTTCGACCCCATCTTCGAATGCTTTGCTGAATTCTCTAACGGCTGCAGCATGGGACAGGGAATCACTGCCACAGAAGTAGCCTTTGACGGCTTTGGTCAGAGCGTCCGCGCTAAGTTCGTTAACGGCGCCCTGCTCGTGCGACAGTTCACCGTGCTAGATGCCTGCATGCCGTGCTAAATACTCTGGGTCGAGTCTTTCTTTGCCAGCTGGCAGTCACAGCCTATATATATATATATATATAGAGAGAGAGAGAGAGAGAGAGAGTATACCACAGTATACCATAGTATAGCATAGTATATTCTCGTACATTAGAGTGTATTGCACGAGGTAACTTAGGCTACTTCGAGTACACCTGGAAAGAGGATGTCAGATGCACTTGGGCCGTGGCAAGCACAGCAGCATGTGGCTCCTCCCTCAAGGCCTGCATGGGAATGCACAGCTTGCGGTGCGCTACTAGTGTACTGCTACTCCTACAGTATGACCATCACACAAGATCTTTTCCGAATACTGTCTCCCTTTTGCAGCTCCACCAAGAAAGAGCATGTCATGTTACTCCATGATGCTTTTCACATTTCTCTCACTGTGGCACTGATTCGGTGACAGCTCAAGCTGCGGAGATAAATCCGGAGTCTGACTCATGTCGTGCTTCTCCTGTTGCGGTTGACCGGGAATTTCTGTGCATGTGTGTGGCTTCACTTGAATCCAGCGGGTGCCGCGCCGTTAGCACATCTGCCAGCACCTCTTCAACTGGTAGGCCGAAAGCCTGAGACTGCCAATCTACTTCGGACCCGAGCTAGGAAATCGAGGGTTTTTTATTTTTGTGTTTGAGCCCTCGTGTCTTTTCACCGCAAGGCATCCAGACTACCGTACCGGCTGAGGGATGGGAACTCCATACGATCAGCAGCAATGGAGGTTCGGTGTCTAGGCTTTGGCCAGTATAGGCGACATCGTTCTTAGCCAGAGCTCTAGCTGCACTAGCACTCTTACCACGCTGCCGACCTCAATGCCGATGCCGAAAGTCGCCACAAGCATTCTGCAAGGAGACTACCTGCGATCAACCAATGAAGACCTCACAGCCACGCAAGCCTGCAACTCTACCTCAACCCCAAACCCAGGGAAGCTAGGCATCTCACCCACCGTTCTCGGGAAGACCCTCAGAGCCATACCGCAAACTCCAAACAACCTTAAACCAAAAAAACTCAAATCCGATGAACCCCAAATCCAAGGAGCCTTCCGTGACAGCCGCGCCAGGCGCTGGCAGCTGCAAGCCGAGACAAGCCTCGGGTTTTATGTAGGGGCCTCAATCATTAGAGTAGGGCTCCTTCAAAGGGGTCTATAAGGGTTACTATAAGGTATCTAAAAGGGCACTGTAATATAGGGGCCTTAATAAAGTAGTAGAATAGGGTTTGGGGGACCATTGTGCTATAAGTATAGTAAGCACCCCCAAAAATACTTTAGGTAATTATTAAGGCCCCTATAGTACATGTCCGGCTTTTGTTGAACGCCTTGTCCCCTGACCTAGACATCCCTGCATGTTGGGTTGAGGGTTTGCGGCTTCAGGGTTAAGTACAGCTACGGCCTTTGTCTGGCTCTGGATTTAAGGGTTTCGGGCGGAGAGTTTAGGGTTTAGGGTCTAGGATGTAGGGCTAAAGGCAAAAGCAAGTCGAGACTTTCGACCCGACCATAGGGTTCAGGGGTCACCCTATGCTTCAGCTCTACTGATTCAGGGCTTGGAGGGTTTCGGGGGTCTCCCAGCCGTGCAGGAGAGCAGCGAGGGCAAGACCCATCTTGCCCGGGATCGCGGATCGTTGGCCCTCCGTGGTGCCCTGAGTGTTCGAGATGGGGTTTGCCTTCCCTCCCGTCGTCTACCGCCTTGACTCTGTGCACTTTCTCTTTTCCTGACTTTCATTTCGCCTGAACTGGAAGAGAATTTCCTTATTCCTCGCGCCAGCCTGCGCTGCGGGGGACGTGCCGCAAGCTGCAATTGCAAATTGCCTGCAGCTCTGTCGCAGAGTGGCTGAAGGGGCCTGGGTCTTCCTGCTCCCGTGAGAACTGACTAGAAGCTACGGTATGCCGTCTGCCTAAAGCTGAGGCAGTTTGGGGAAGGCTTCAAGACTTACTGTAAACGCAACAGCATGCCTGTGGCCGGCAGCACGGCCCTCAGCGCCATCAGGTAGCGCGCATGCGATGAGGCGTCCAACTGAGTTGCAATGTTCCAGATCCATCAGCTCAGACACAAAAAGAATATCCAAACACCCAACTGAAGTATGGCCTTCTTGCGACTCACGGGTTGTGGTTCTGTGCGGCAAGGAATTTCCGAGTGCTTGGTTCAATAGCTTCGACGGCTGTGCAAAGAGCCAAATCCTTCACTCGCAGGTCAACGGTAAATACATCACAACACCGGGCTGAACAGTCGAAGCTTTTTCGCAAGGTTCTTACAGAATCCGACTGCAGAATGGAACCCCTGTTGCTTCGTTTTTTGTAGCGAAAAGATCGATGCGAATCGGTCTTGCAACCAATTGGCGGCACCACTGGGGTCTTGCGCGCTCGGCGCTGCGCCAGCCGTGCTACACTGCACAGCCCGCAGCAATAAAAGTGCTTCAAGCCTGCTACTGCTCAGCAAGGCGGCGCTCCCCCTTACGGGGTCTCAATACTTAGAATGGGGTTTTCAGGTATTTATAATATTACTGTCATAAGGACCTCCGCCTCCCCCCCCCCAAAAAAAAAATATATATATATATATATACATAGGTAAAGATTCAGGCCCCTATATTACTGGTATGCGTCTTGACGAGACAGAAGGCTCGGTACCCGGTACCCAACCTTGATTCAACTATGCTCAAAAAAATCCGGCAGCTGGAACTTTATGCTGTGCGTGAAGACCTTCTCGTGGAATTGTTTATCTCTTCAGGCTCGCGGCAAGGGATTTGCCGGATACTTATTATAAAGACCCCCGGCCGAGCAGGAGCACGCCAAGTCTAAGGAATAGGAGGGATCTCCTGGTGCGTCGGTGGCTTCCTGGACATCTTCTGGTCTTTTTGTCTCCCGTGTTTGCCCGATGGCCACGGCAAGCCAACGATAAACTATACTCTGCTATACTCTACTCTAGACTCTACCAGGCCTTACAGTAAAATTTACAGCCCGGGGATGCTCAGGAAACGAGAAGCCTGGCTTCATAGCGGCAGGCTCAAGTTCGAGGTCGACGAGCCTTGAGCCCTGACATTCCGAAAGGCGGGCTTGGGGGTTGGAATGTAGTGTTAGGAGTTTGGGGGCTTAGGGGCTTCGGGGCTTTAGGGTTTAGCGAGTCTGGTGCTTGGGGTTTAGGGATTGGGGTCGGGTTAGTGTTTGGGGTTTTGGGTTGAGCTGGTCAACGTCCCTGGTTCGCTTTTATTTCGGCGGACATCTGTAGCTTCGGCTCATCGACACAAGCATTATCGGCTCAAGCTACGGCTCAGGGACAATCACCTCCTCATCCAGTCGCCCCGCGGCAGTCTAAGAGAAAGAGATCCCGAAAAGGAGAAGGCAAAGTTACTGCTGTTGCAGCGGAAGTAACTTTCAATTTCAAGTCGCACGTCGTATCTTACTCCCTGCTCGCCGGGGACTCAATGCAGCTGATCATCTCCCAAATTGCCCTAGCCTACAAGCATCGGGCGGTCACACGTACTGAATCTTTGAGCACGGTGCTAGACTTCCGAAGCTGCGGGTGGAAGACAGTCAACTCTGAATGTCATGCTGACCACTGATCCCGACCGGAAGACTATACATCTCTCGCTCGCTCGCTCTCTCTCGCACTCTCTGTCGCAGGGCTTAGTCTCTTGCCTTCTTCTTCTCTCGGGCAGAACGGGCGTGTCAGACTCTCTTTCTTGCTTTCCCCCCCTGCGGAGGCATGCCTCAATCCCCTCAGGCCCTCAGGTACGATACACACACACACACACACACACACGCACTCTCTCTCTCCCTCCTTCCGCTCAGCGAAACTCGCCCCCAACCTGCACGCAGCTGGTCTCTTTGGTCCGAAGGTCTTGCCGGGTCATCTGCGGAAACCCCTCCGAACTCGAACGCTAGTACCCAAACCAAGTCTCCCTTACTAAGATTGCAACCCTCTGCTTCCTCTTTCCATTTTTAATGTACTCTGTATATATACATATTAAAGCATATATACCAAATTATATCACATCTTTGGTTATGTTGTATTATACTACGTACATTCCAGTATGCTTTCTACTATACATTATCTTACATCTCTCCTCTCCATTGCTCTCTGTGCAACCACTGCTTCCCCACTGCAGCTTCGGATAGGCAGACGTCGAGGCCCGGAGTCGCGAGGGAATCGAAGCAAAAAAAGCGGGCATCCACGACATCTTGAAGCTCCTGTGCAGGCGATTTAGGGTTTAGGGTTTAGGGGCTGAGGGTTTAGGGAGTATCCGCCGCGATTGCGATGGATAGTGGTACGAGATCATCGTCGTAAGAGACTATGTGATGCTGATGCACATGGTGATGTAGATGCTGACGGTAGCGGTGATGGTAACGACGATGATGATGACGATAAGCGTGAGGGTGATAATGACGATGATGATTATGATGGTAACGGTGATGATGGTGATGGTGAAGTTGACAAGCATGGTGAAAAATCAACCGAATATTGACCATCGTCGTCCTTATGATGACGGTGGGTCGTCATCGTTGGTGCCACTCTGAGCTCAGCTGATCATCATCACCATTATAGTGTTAATCACCACCATCATCATACCATCAGCTTTCAGCTTGAGTTCGGATACGAGCTCTGCAGAATGGTCCAAACGAACCGAAGGGTTGCTGCCAGATGGTACTATGAATAATGCCACAGAATACCATGCCACATGCTACGGGACCAGAGCCGATATCCCTCCTGCTAAAGCACGTCGCAACTTTCTTCGGAATCTCGCTGCCATTGTCGTCTGCTCCGCTTTGTCGGAGTCGCAAACTTCTGCCATTAACTTGAGGGCCACGCCCTCATTCTACCCAGGCCATGCCAGCGGCCACCAAGTCAGAAGCACGTACCAGAAAACTTGCGAAGTCTTGCAACACACAATCTTTGAACGCTACCTTGCTCCATGCTTGGTCTGCCGTGCGACACGGTAGCTCATTAGCTCGAAGCGATGGACATCTAGCGCGCTGCCAGCTCGTCACACATATAATCCAGAACGAGAGGCTCGTCGAAGGCCCTGTGCATTGCGTTAGTATATCATACCACAGAATATCTTATGGTATATTTTGCTATGACATAACATACTTTCTACTAGTTATATCTCATATCATACCTTCTCTTGAACTTTATCTTGCACTGTACTACGTTGTTCTATGTAATGTTCGGTATGTCAGCCCGAGATACCGGCCGAAGGTCCGGCTGCTAAGCCGCGGGGAGGGTCCTGCGAGCAGAGCCAGCAACTCAGAGTCTGGCCAAGAATAACCCTAAAACCCCAAAACCCTAAACCCTAAACCCTAAACCCTAAACCCTAAACCCTAAACCCTAAAACCCCAAAACCCTAAACCCTAAACCCTAAACCCCTAAACCCTAAACCCTAAAACCCCAAAACCCTAAACCCGCTTAGGTTCAAAATCAAGGCTTGAGGCTCAAAACTAGCTAGGGCTTGGGGTTCAAAAGTTGGGTTTTTTGGAGTTTAGGAGGGTTCGAAGGTAGGCTTTGGGGTTTAGGGCTTAGGGCTCAAAGATAGCCTTTGAGGTCTTAACAACGAGCACCACCGTCATCTTTGCAGCCAACACAGCTGCTATGGCTCTGAGAGAGCATCGTACTGCATGGCTTCTTTTCTCGCCACATCAAACCAAGCAAGGGCGGCAAAATCTCACTGATGCGCCAACACCCTAAAGACAAAAACTCGACACCGAGGTCACAACAGCAATAGCACAAACACAAACACTGATCGCAACGATATCAACAACAACGACAAAGATAATGACAACAACGACAGAAGCAGGAGCAGCAGAAGCAGTAGCCCCATCAGTTCTCTTAGCATCTACAATCCCGCAGAAGGGCCTGGTTGCGGGCCTTGGGCTGCTTAGCTGCCACCAGGAAGTCTTCACGCCGAGCCTCGGACAGGAGCTAAAAAGGGCTCAACAGTTTTGTCGTAGTCCTGGTGGAGTGATTCCGATTCCTATGTCAGCGTCACTTCGGTTGATGATATAAATCCCGTATTACCTGAACGACCCTAGACTATGGGAATTATGGCATATTCCTTATTATGGGTAATGCAGGATTTACATCATCAACCGCTTCACAATAACCGTGTCGGAGAAGTCGGAGTCTGGGAATCTACGCGACCTTCCCCTTCCCGCATCCAAGGACTCTAAGATGCCGACCCGTGCAAGTCGCACCAGAGGCCGTGGGATGGCCATCGAAACTGACAGCTTCTAAGGCCAAGTGCAAGTTACAAGAATAATCACAACAATAACAATAGCAAGAAGAAGTACAAATGTCACTACTACTACTACTACTACTACTACTACTACTACTACTACTACTACTACTACTACTACTACTACTACTACTACTACTAACTACTACTACTACTACTACTACTACTACTACTACTACTACTACTACTACTACTACTACTACTACTACTACTACTACTACTACTACTACTACTACTACTACTACACTACTACTACTACTACTACTACTACTACTACTACTACTACTACTACTACTACTACTACTACTACTACTACTACTACTACTACTACTACTACTACTACTACTAACTACTACTACTACTACTACTACTACTACTACTACTACTACTACTACTACTACTACTACTACTGCTACAAGTACTAGTACTAGTACTACTACTACTCCTCCTCCTCCTCCTCCTCCTGCTGCTGCTGCTGCTGCTGCTGCTCCTTCTGCTGCTACTACTTCTAGTACTGCCACTTACGACCACCACGCACAATGCATATTGGAGGTTCACGAAGCTTGGTTCTTCGCTCGGGTTCAGGTAGGCAGAGTCATCAGACAGCTTCCCAAGGGCCCTGACCCATACAAGTACAGGGACCTCGCACAGGTGCACAGATCTGCCGGAGCTTAGCTTAACACGAGAATGCTTGTAGCCACAAGATGCTACCAGTACGGTTGGAGGAGCAGATGCGTGCCTGCCAATGCCCCGGCCGAGCTCTCGATGGGCTCCGGGGCCTACCAGCCGTGACAGCACAGCACTGCAATTCAAGGCTTCGGGGCACATGATGGAAACTTCGCTTTTCCGACCCGCGGGCGCCCTCAGCGTCGGTTATGCTCGTGCTTAAAGGATCATGGGACTCAGTAGCTAGGTTTAGTATTGGGGTAACTATCCTTATAAGTACTTATAACCCCAATTGAGGGACTTATAACCATAATTACTTACTAAGTCCCATGATCCTCCAAGTCTAAGTGGCCACTAAAGCTTCGATGGAATGCTTTTCCTGGACACATGCGGGGCAATAGGATTGCCGCTGTCGCGTTCTGCAACGGCCGCCGCGAAACCTGCGGTTGCGGAACGCTCCTTAAACCACATGCCCTCCGGGGAGTGCCGGGTAACACCATCAAAGAGTGTAGCTAGTCGCTGAGTCGACATCATGCTGGCTTCAATGCTTTGATTTACCACCATCTTCTGCATGATCAGTTGATTTTTTGGAACACTCGACGCACGGCGTGCAAGCTCCAAGGTGCGTTCATCCAGTTTGTCTGACGGGACGGACTCCAAAACCAGTCCCATTCGGGCTGCTTCGACACCCGTGATCAAGTCGCCCGTTAGCAGCATCCTCTTGGCTTTTTCAGGACCTAACCTGTAGGCCCACATGGCCGTTGTGGGGCAGCCCCACACCCGGGCAGGAGGATAGCCGATCCGTGCATCGTCGGCCATCAAAACAATGTCGCAGCAAAGTGCGATGTCGCTGCCGCCAGCAACGGCAAAACCATGAACTTTACATATCGTTGGCTTCAAAGAGGTCCACAAGGACATGAAGTTCCGTGTATTCGCCCACATGAACTTAAAATCAACAGTGGGGTCCCAGGGCATGTCCTGGTTTGGGGAAGCCTCGGCACCAACCGGCGAGCCCTCTGAATATTGTTTGAGGTCATAGCCAGAGCAAAACGCCCGCCCTGAGCCCTGCAAGACGATCACGTGCACGCTATCATCTTCGTTCGCGCGCGCCACGCATGCTTCTATTTCTCTGGGCATGTGATCGTCGATCGCGTTCAGCCTTTCCGGACGATTCAGCGAGATTGTGGCAATCCGGGATGCTGCATCAACGTCGTAGCTCACGCTTCGAAGAGCCATGGCGAAGCGAGCGAAGCAGAGCGATCAAAAACCGAGAGGGGCACTGGCTACAGGACGAACCGCGGCAGCAGGACAAATAGCTCCCAGGAGTCTAGACAAGGCTGAGTTTCGGAAAAGAGGGGACCCCAGTGGGATCCTTATTATAAGGACCACAAAATAATAAGGTACCCCTAATTTTCGGAAACTCCCATTTGATGCGTCGCTGGTGATCTTCACCTACAGAGTTTCAAGCCACCCTGCCAGGCCTCTCCAGGGCTGAAGCGCGTCATCTTGAAAGGCATCACGGGAAGCATCTGAGCACAGAATCTTCTGCGAGCTGAGCGCTGAGGTCTGCGTGATCCGACCACTGCTCCAAAGCAAGATTACACTGGAAATGAGTGCACGGCATCAAAGTCCAGCTTTCCGTCTTTGCCCTGATAGGCTGATAGGGTCCCACCGGCGCACAAGAATAGAGCTTTCTTGCCGCAGTCTCCGCACCTTTGGGAGTTTGTAGTTCTCGACCATCACGTGGGGAGCCTGGGGCGGGGCAATTCAAAGCCGAGGCGGGGAAGGCATCAGTCAACTGCCCCTCAAAAAGCACCTCTTCAGCCAAACGATGGGAACATGGGCTACGATGCTGCTCTCCGAACAATCCATCCATGAGGGCATTCGATCGACTCAGCTTCTCAAGAGCCGAAGAGTTCTTCGTACGGTCCCTTACAATCTCCAAAAACACCTGCTGGCACTCAAGACAACCCCGGCTCCTGGTTCTGATGAGTTTGATTTTGTCCACCATTGTCTAAGCTGAGTTTGCGATAATATGATCCCCAGACCCAGACCTGCTCTGCCGTCCAGACCATCTTCACGTCGTCGTACCCTCAGCATCCGTGCGACGTACTCTGCACTAAGACGCACAACTGAGAAGTACTGGAGGGCGCCAGGTGGAAGTGGTCTGCGGCCCCTAAACCCTAAACCCCTAAACCCCAAACCCTGAATCCCCAAACCTGAGGCGTAAGGATTCATCCGGGGCCAAAAAGGGCTCCGGGCACTAAAATCCGGGAGCCCTGCGGTGGACTGGGAGGATGGTCTTGTCAGACCTGGATCGGGCTAATATCATGTGGTCTTACACATTTATTACATACATACATATAAATATATATATATATATGTATGTATATATATATATATATATATATATATATATATTTGTATACATATACATATATATATATATATATATATATATATTATACATATCACAACATATTATGTATATATGAGCATGTGTATATATATATATATATGCACATACTATATAATCTTATCTAGTCGACCATAAGGGCCCAAATCGCCTGCGCAGGGCAGGAATATTGTAGGCCCCAGCACCCGCCATGGGTGCGTCTGCCGGCTACGGGCAAGCAGTGCATAGCGGCAAGTGTGCCATGCACAAGCTGGGCATTCAGGTTTTGCATTCACCCGACATGATGGCGATCATGGACGCAAAGGACACACTGTGTAAGGTGACTTTGTTGAGCATTCGTTCGGAGGACATGCTCGCAGACCACACAGCAGATGAGTTTGCAACTGGCTTCAAAAAGAGGCCGGCTTTTCAGCTGCGCGGCATCAAGCAGAACAGAGGCTCGTCATGCGAGGGAGAATGGATCACCAAGCGGCAACCTAGCAGCTCATGCCCTTCACCTGTTGCGATGGTGTTTACGGGTTCGAAGGACATGCTGTGCAGAGTGGCCATATTGAACATGGGCTGGGAGGACTCGCTCGCACCACTCACCATAAAGGAGTCTGCGACTGGCTTCAAGAAGTCGCTGGCTTTCAGGCCGCACGGCATCAAGCAGAGCAGAGGCTCGTCAGGCGATGGCGTTTGCACCACCAAGCGGCAACCTGGCAGCTCATGCACTTCACCCGATGTGATGGTGTTTATGGGCTCGAAGGACATGCTGTGCAAGGTGGCCATGTGGAACATATGCGTGGAGATGGTTTGGAGGACAATGCTCGCACACTTCACCGTGATGGCTGCCATCAAGAAGACGCCGGCTTTTCAGCTGAGAGGCATCAAGCAGAGCAGAGGCTCGTCAGGAATTTGCGGCTGGCTGCATGAAGACGTCGGCTTTCCAGCAGTGCGCCATCAAGCAGAACAGAGGCTCGTCAGGCCTTCGATCTAATGACGCTGACTCCGCTATCCTGGCTTAGCAGTTCCTGATCATGTAAGTGAGTGATGCTGGAACGCTTTAGATTTGCGTGTGGAGGTCCTATGGCCTTCATGCTATGGTTGAGTTTGATGTCCCGATATCACCTCGATGAAGGTGTTAGACATCCTGGGTATTGTAACCGTGTAGGAATGGCCTCAGCTGATACCCATGAGGAAGATCCTGCACGTCTTGGGTCCGATATGTGGATCGTACGTTGTCTGATGCTTTGATCGCCGTTTACGGAATACAAAGCATCCTTTGTTTGCCGTGCATTCTCAGGCATTCTTCCATGCGCCATCTTTGATTTTGTTGTGGGGTTGGGCCAGCTTTTCCGTTTGCTGGTTACATCCCACCCCTGTCCGGTGAGCGCATACTATGTCAATAGATTTCTGCGCCACCCCACTTTCAATTAAATGCAGTTTGAATTCACCTTGCTAGGCGAGCGTCGTTTACCGACTCAACCGCAGAGAATGAAAAAAGTCGACCATAGTATTTCGGGCTTGGGCTTCAGGTTTCGGGGTCTTTAGCATCACTTCAACCCAACTTCATCCTAGCTCCGCCCCTATATGAAGCGCTGAATATTGAAGACAGTCTTCCTGGCTCCTTGTTTGTGCCCATTTGGTCACAAATCTCTCAACAGCTTCATTTTCATCGGACAGGGGTCCAGGACAGGTTTGGGGGTTTCAGCTGTAGGGACTTGGAGATTTTAGGGGGTTGAGAGTTTTGGTGAAGTCCGAAACCCGCGAGCACTAGTTGAGCCCTTTCCCAAGCCGAAAAGCGCAGGGGCGCAGGAATGTCGATGCGGTCTGCTGCCAAATCACAAACACAAGAAGTGTACGATGCTCGAACCGATCATTTTCTCATGTTTGTGGACGGAGGGTCTGCTCGTGAGGGACAAGACATGGGACTTTTTCACGTTCAGCTTTCGAGTTTGGTCTGAAGGGGGATGGGTCCTCTGCAAGGAAGAATTGGGCACGATTACACGTAATGAAGGGGGCCCCGGCGTGTTCACGACCTTTCCTCTAGTCTCTGCCTTAAGCTACCAATACCTACTTTTTTGGTAGGGTCCTTCTAAATTCCAGATAAGGGTTTATAATCAGAACCTACAAAAAAGTAGGGTTTGGTAGTTGGTAATCATCTCCCTTCCCAACGCCAGATCCAGGCTTCCCGGCTCCAGGCGCAGGCTGATCCCTGGGATCTGAAAGCGCGTGCCCACCACGCCGCACTTGCCTCGACCAGGCACCGATGCTGTCACACTGTCTTCAAGAAAGGCGGAAAAGCTCGAAAAGCCTGAAAGCGCAGAATCGCTGATTCGAAGTACAAGCGATTCTCCCATCGTCGCAGAAAGGTCTTGCGGCACTGCTCACTGCAATGCTGCAAGTGCTGCACACATTCCCGGAAGCTGAGTCCTGTACCCTCTTCCTGGCGGCAGGAGTCAAGCCGGACAAGCCCACAGTTCACAAGTAGAGAAAGTGGTCCGCCTGAAGCTGATCATCCTCATCGGAGTTGCAGACAAAGAGCCTTCCCAGAGTCACGCGGAAAACTGCGACATTCAGCCCACGCCGAGACGATCAAAATTTCCCGGGAGCCTTCGGCCAAGGACCCGGAGCCCATATGGGCTGAAACTCCGGACCTGGATTTGGGCTTCGCTCTCTTGCTCCGCCTTTAAAATTAGAGGAACCCTAAAAGCAACGCTTAAGGGTTGGCTCCTTTAGCGGAACCCTGAAAGCAATCCTTATTGGAACCCTTAGGGGCCCTCGCGGTGTGAGGGCTGTTCGGGGCTCAAGGTTGCAGCAGGCGGTCTTGCGGCTCAAAAGAAGAGAGTCTTCGGACCTTGAGCATGCTGGGAGAAAGAAAGTGTTGGATGGGCTGATGCTGCTTTTAGGATGCTGGGTTTAGGAGTTTAGGATGCTAGAGTGCCAGAGGATGAAGGCGTGAGTGGTTTAAGGATTCAAGGAGTGGTCCTGTCACCGAGGCTCGGACAGACTTCTCTCGCAGAATGTGCTCATCAAGGAGCTTGCGGGGCACGTGCGGATCCGCAATGTCCTTATAAAACCACAAGTCACAAGAGTGTACTAGCCGACATCACGTCCAGATCAAGCAGAAACATAGTTCTTTAGGCAAGCAGCATCCGGACCTTCTGGTATCCCATCCTCTGGGTCGCCACCTGCAAGTGTACCCGTCATGGACATCACCACCGACAGCTACAAATAAACAACAGCCTTTCAGACACCCGCCTGGCAAGCGCATGGCTTCATTGAGCTGCGCCCTTGGCAACATGATCGCTGGACAGAGAATAGCAGAGTGGTGGCTACCGGCTCTTTAGAGCGGTTTTTACAAATGCTTCGGCCACCCGAGACATGTGGTGGTGTTACTGCATGCAGGCCGCCCTTCGGTGTCGGAGTAGAAGGCAGAATGCCATGCCACCTCGAGACAGGGATTTCTTTTGCAGTGTGTGGGACGAGCACTTTCCCCCAGCTGGACATCAACTATTCATCTGCATCTACTACGGACTGCAACTTGCGACATCAAAAGCACCATCTCTGACTCAGGAGTCTCAGCCGGCAGCCCGTTGGAGCATGACGCTGCTGTGCATGGCGTGCCGCCGCGGGCCACGCAATGCGAAACTATATTCGACGATGATGTGCGACTGAGGCTGGATGCTGCAGGACACCGCAGGAAGTCTCAGAACAGCGGCCCTGGGGTTCTAGCCAAGGGCCTCTCTGTGCTGCTACCAGTACCATGGTGAAGCCGCAGAGGCAGCAGCATGAACGGCGGAATAACTGCAACATTGCAACATACCGTCATCCGTGGATGCCAGAGCCAGGATGCTGCGGCCTGCGCTTCTGCGCACGCATCATGACGTGTCCACTCAACTGCTTCGAGATGAGTCACAGGCACCACGGTCAATACTGGACACCGAGCCACCAGGCCACTAAGCCGAAGCACCCTAATCGCCCTGAGGAGCCCTGTTCCCTACTTGGAGGGGCAGGGGACTTCGTAAGCATGGTTATAAGTAGAGTTTTAAGTACTCTAAATGGAGTAACCCCAATCATAACCCTACTTATGAACCAATATTCCCTAGAAGCAGTAGAGTTTTAAGTACCCTAAATGGAGCTACCTCAATCATAACCCTACTTATAAACGGTTCCCCAGAAGCAGCAGGTCATCCCATGAGAGCCCCGAGCCCCAAAGCGGCCTCGTCTCAGATGTGCTCAGGCTCCTGGAGGCAAAATCTTATGGCACAGTCCCGAAAAAGCTTCTAGGGTTTATCGGGGTTTAGCGTTGAGGCTTTAGGATTTTAGGGGCTAAGGGGTTTAGGATTTTAGGGGTTTAGGGTTTAGGGTTTTAACTCGAAACGATTCCTCCTAAGCCTATGGCCTGCTTTGATGGATGGGAAACCCTGGTCTCCTTGGGCAGTCGAGCTCACATCCGAGTCCTCCACATCCTTCTCCTCTACACGCGGTCCGTCCTGGAGAAGGCCCCTTATGTTATGGGTTATAAGTATAGTTACCCTACTTGTGACCCTACTTATAACTACCCATGAATCTCCAAGTAGTCTTGCAACCGCAGAGTTTCGATTTTCGAGCTCCGAAAAACCTCATTACCTACCGCCGCAGGGTTCTGCTGGCAAGAGTTGGGCTGGCCAGCTGGCCGGCCTCTTGCAGGAGATCAACTTCGACGACGGTGGTGTAATGTCGCCGTGACCTTGCATCGGGAGTGGGTAGATTTCAGGCTCGACGCGTCCAGCAGAGTCCAGCACTTCTGTCTCGTGACGGGGTGGGCCCCACGGATGCTGGGAATGCCATTTCCACCCTCCCGCACTGACGCCCTGGCGAGGTGTCACTTTGACCAGCCTGCAAGCAGAAAGCGGTCAGCGCAGAATTTTGGCTTTGTCGTGACAGCATCGTTTGGCAGACCCGGTCAGTTCAAGCCAAGGCAGCTACCCGTAGAAGCACATGCAGCAGAATTGCAATGGCATGAATGACAGGACATGTTGCGGGCAAATGTAAAGGAGGATTTACGAAGCAACATAGATGCTTCGGATGCGTTCTGGGCAGTGAAGATAACCACAAGCGCTATACTGTGCACCAGCGTCGCATGGCCTCGATTTAGACCCACTCCCCCTCTGGACACCTGCATCGTCACTCTGCGGTCTCGCTTGGGCCGCTGTCGGTGCTCCTGCACGGAAACAGGGTGCAGGCTTGAAATCAAAGCTGAAACCGCAAAGCCTGAAGTTCGCGATGCCAACAGCCACACGAGAGCAGCAAACAAACTGTGCCACATAGTCCGGTGCAGCATCCGCTCATGACTGATTTAGCATGCTAAGCCTGCTATGACAGGCATTACATAAAATGCCATCGGGTGCTTTGCAAATTAGCCAACCGGACACGTAGTCGCAGCAGTAGTAGTAGTAGTAGTAGTAGTAGTCGTGGTCGTTGTAGTCGTCGTAGTAGTAGTAGTCGTCGTCGCAGTAGCAGTCGCAGTAGTAGCACTACTACTACTACTACTACTACTACTACTACTACTACTACTACTACTACTACTACTACTACTACTTCTACTAGCCACCCCCCCCCTCCCAACTACACTTGTTCCATCCGGGCTGGGCAGAGGTAGCTGCTAGGCGCCTTAACTGCGATAGTTGCAGAAGATGCACGGGCTCAGGCTACTTATCTGTGACAGCTGCAGAAGTTGCAGAGGCTCAGTTTCCTTAACTGTCACAGCCGGTGAAGTTGCAGGGGCTCAGGCCCCAAAACTGCGACAGCAGCTGGAGTTGCAAGCTCGACGGGGAAGAAACTGATAAACCCCAGGTACGAAAACGCTATAAATGCCGTGCAAAACCCAGGTGCTGCCAAGAAGGCTTTAACATTTCTAAAACCTGAAGCGCAACATCTTCTAAACATCAAAAACAAAGATGCCAGCTGTACGTGGGAGGGGCTCGCCAACACCCCTACCGCCCAACCTCTGCGTAGGAGGGTCTGTTTTTGAAGTGGTGTGTATCGTGTGTGCGCGCTTGAGTGTGGAAATATTGTTCAGGGTGTCCACAAAACAGTGATCATCCCCGAAGAAGCCTTCCCCCACCCAATTTCGAGTTATTTTGCAAACAGCTCCAAACAGCAAAGTTTAATACGCATAGTCGAGAAGTAGGGGCTCAGAATATGTAACAAAGTCTGACATGACGAAAGCACCGTAAATACCGAGTGAAACGGCTCTTGTGGTGATACTGCTGGGTGTGTTCGCGTAACACCGTCGTCATCATCCCCCCCCACCCCCCCACCCACCCCCAGAAGCAAGTCCAAAATCAAGAGCCCGAGTTTGCAAACTCGACAAGTCGATTTTTAGGCCTCTTAGGATGATCGCACATGACGAAAGTGCCGTAAATACCGAGTAAAATGGATGTTGTCTTAACATGGTTGAGAGCAAGTGTAGTTGGTAGGGGGGGGGTGCCTACTACTACTACTACTACTACTACTACTACTACTACTACTACTACTACTACTACTACTACTACTACTACTACTACTACTACTACTACTATACACTACTACTACTACTACTACTACTACTACTACTACTACTACTACTACTACTACTACTACTACTACTACTACTACTACTACTACTACTACTACTACTACTAGCTACTACTACTACTACTACTACTACTACTACTACTACTACTACTACTACTACTACTACTACTACTACTCTTACTACTCTTACTACGACTACAACGACGACGACTACTACAACTGCCACCCCTACTAGCACTAGCACCAGCACGAGCACTAGCACGAGCACTACCACTCGCCCTACCACTTGCACTGGCACTCGTACTCGTACTAGTACTGCTACTAGTACTGGTACTAGTACTAGTACTAGTACTGCTAATGCTAGTAGTGCTGGTACTGGCACTTGTACTAGTACTGCTACTGCTACAAGTACTGGTACTGCTACGGGCACTGGTACTGGTACTATTACTAGTACTGGTACTACTGTAGTACTAGATGGGAGTTTCTGTGTTTTGCAGGTGCAAAGCGGCCGTGGAACTCCTGCGATCTGGCGGCCTCAGCCTGCGCAACTCAGGATTCCTCTTGTCCATCTTGTTGATTACGGGTTTAGGGTGTTTTGACGGTTCAGGGTTAAGGGTTTAAGGGTTTTTGGTTTGGGGTGTTATAAGGGCTGTGAACGGATTTCACGGGATTTGTTGAATGATTTTTGGGAGGTAGAAAGACAGCTGATGAAGCAGTCCTCTAGGGGCACGGCAAAAAGGAAGTCTGAGAAATTCAATCAGGCTCCAGTTCGTCGTTGGGAGACGTCTTGCCCGGCTTGCCGTCTGCCATGAGAACCGTATCCCCAGTTAACAACGTGATCACAGACAGGCCCGACAGGGTAACGGAAGCTCAGGCAGCGAACTCATGGAGCTTTGAACGGGCTCCGAGAGACTTGCGCACACAGCCCGTGTTTGAGATTGCTTTGATCGCTGTGCCTTCAGAATCGCCCAGTCCCAAGAACACCACCCTGCCCCAATCAAGCCAACCTTGGATACATGCAAAAGCAGTGTTCATGAACATGCATACACGAAAACACTTGACAACGATAGAAACTACAGCATATTTGCATTCATAGAGCGGCTAACAGCTGATGATAATGATGATAATGATAGCAAGGTCCCACCTGCAGCTGCTCGTTGTCAAACTGCAGCACCTTCCAGCCGTAGGACTCGCGAAGCACCGCACCGAAACCCTCCAAAACTCCACCGAATCAAGGCCAGAGGTCGAAGATACCCAGCCTTCAGCTTGCGCTCCGTTTCGATCAGCTTCTGCTCCAAGGCAGTCCTTTGGGAAGAGAGATAGAGAGCCGGAGTAAGTATAAGTACTACCCCCGACTAGTCCCCAAATACTTATTTTATTATAGCATGATATACCCCCATATCCCATTCTGATTGTTCAGGCCCCGATGTCATTTTCACATGTTATGTTTAGACAGGAATGTGGCGGGCAAAAGGCTCCGTCTTAGTGAAGTACCGCACACGGCACTAGGCCCAGGCATGGATGTAGTTCTCCCCGAAAACCCTGCGCAAGTTGGCAGAGTCTCGAAAGTACAACACCTCCAAGACAGTACAAGGAAATTGGATACAATCTGAAACTCCACCACAAGCAAACCTCAAAGAATCCTCTAAAGGAGCCCGTCAAGGAACAGTTGGAGAAGCCCTCACGTGCCTGTAAGACTGTACTTTCAACGAACCCTTAAACTAGGAGGTGCTTTTAAAGCCTTTGAAACATGTTAGTAGGTAAGATCCTCTTAAGCCCAATAGGAGCAAATATAAAATGTCCCAAAGCCCGACCTAGTAAAGGGAACATGAGCAGCCGGGCCCCCGACTTATCTCTGCCCAGGTTTCCCAGCTCAGACCTGGCGGCGGGTTGCGATTCTGCGTGCGCTTTGGGTTTAGGGGTTTAGGGGTTAGGGGTTTAGGTTTAGGGTTAGGGGTGTAGGGTTTGTTTTGGGGGGTTTGGGTTTAGGGATGTCTAGGGTCTGGGAGTACAAACAAGCTACTGTGAGGGTGGCCGTCGGGGTTACTGTAAGGGGGACGGCGGGCATCACTAAAAAAGGACTATAAAGGGTTTACCATAACGGCTACTACTTGGGCACCACAAGCGTCACTTTAAGGTGTGGTGGAACTGACTGCTCCCAGCGAAAAGCCATCACACTGAGTGTGAGAACGAGTGTAATCATCACTAGGACAGGACCGTAGTCATCAGAACCGTAACGCATGGAGTCCCCCTAGGCTATCTGAATCCTGGGCTGTTCTAGTTTCTGCTCGTATTAGTAGTATTTCTTGTTCTTTAATAGGACAAGCGATAGTAACACGAATGACCCAAACACTACTTAAAAAGACACCCGTAAAACTTAAGTAAAAAGAAGAATCGTCATAATAATTATAATCAATATTATCAACACTATCAATGTTATCAATACTATCAACATTATCAGTATCATAAGTTATAACACGAATAACACAAATAATGGGAGCTCGGATCCCAGCCTGAGGCTCTCTTCTGCCTTCTTCCGCTCGGAGTCGGCCTGCTCAGAGGAGGAGAGACCAAGGGTCCTCATGGGTTGCGCCAAGACTACGATCCCAGAGAGCCCAATACCCCGTAATTAAGGAATATGGCTTAAGTCATAATATGAAGCCCTGTAAAGTTTAAGACTACGAAATTTGGGGGATTTGGTTCAGGGTTTAGGATTTAAGGGGATTTGGGGATGAAGAGTTTAGAGAGTTAAGGGTACACCATTTAGGGCACTGGGGGATGTAGGGACAGGGTCCTTCGATGCTCTAAGAATACGATTTAGGAACGAATATGAGACTTCGGGGTTTCAAAGGGTTGCAAGAATGTGATAATTAATTAGGCGTGTTCATAATGCGATGTCAGGTGGTGAAGGGCCATTGGGGGCTACGGGTTTAGGATGGTAATGTATCTAGAGGCCACTGGGGACTGATCTCGGAGAAAGCAGTTTGGAGCAACCCTTTGCGTCGACAGTTCATAGAGGAGGGCAACTTCAAGGATCGTGGGACGTAGTAACTAGCGGTAGCGTGATTACTAAGGTAACTAATTATACTTATAAGTACTTATAACCCCAACTAAGATACTTGTAACCATACTTACTAAGCCCCATGATCCTCCAAGAAGTGGCAAGGGAAAGGCTGTCTTCCCTCGGAGCCTTTCGAAGGTGACGCTTGTCTTCCTCCTGCAGAGAAGGGTCTTGCGAGAGCAGAAATTCCCGGTCGAGAGCAAGCGCAGATTAGGGTTTCGGGTTTCGGGTTTAGGGTTTCGGGTTTGGGGTTTCGGGTTTAGGGTTTAGGGTTTAGGGTTAAAGGTTTAGTGTTTAGGGCTTAGAATTTTTTTTGCAGCTCAGAACAGACTGTACAACGGGTTTGCCAGCTCTACGACCATGCGTCGTGAAGCTGGTGAAGCTTCCATTCTGAAGACAGCATTGGTCTTCCGGCTTCAAGCTCTGAGGCTTAAGCTGCGAGAGGGCGACACGATGCCTGCTGCACAATGCAAGAAAACTCTCGGGTGACACGTCTTCGCCTCTTAGCTCTTCTTCAGCTGCCTGGCCGGAAAAGCGCAGTCAAAAGCGGGTGCAAAATGACTGTGGGCGCGAGCCTTCGGACCATCACGGCCGTGGCCTTAGGTTTCAAGGGCATCGCATTGGAGCTGAGCGATAGCGAAGGGGATCCAAACAGTCCAATACGGCACTCGTCATGGAGGCTTCAGACGGGAGCCCGATCCAAACTTAACACCATCCTCAATGAACCTTGCACTCCAACAACTGAAACACCAAACCACGAGTCACAAGAGTCCTGCATATGGATACCCTGAAGGTGTGAAGCCAGGAAGTCCTACTAATTGAAGCTTTGCTTACGTCCCCCTCGAAATCGGAAGATCACACCCGTTTACGACGGCAGTGGTGCAGGCAATCCCGGTTCGGGAGAATATAGCATGCTGACAGTGGGCATACACTTTTGGATTCGAAAAGCAGTGCTGCTCAAATCATCGAGGCTCTCAAATCCAAAACCCTGAAGTATCATCTGCAGAGTTTAGTAGGGGTCCGAATGCATAGAAAAGGGTTTTGGATCCGGTATGCTACAATTATCATAAGGACCCCCCAAAATAGTATAGGTAATTATTTTGGCCCATATAGTACAGTCCTATGTTCTTAAGTGCGACCAGCTCGCTGCAAGCACGGCGAGGCCAAGCCCAACAAGCGCGACGGTGCCTGATGCAGAGCAGACTACATTTGACTACATTCGGGCGCACCAGTTCCTTGACACTTTTCAAAGGCACGTCTCTCTGCGGAGGGTGCTTCATGACCCAAGGCGAACCAGAATGTAGGGTTACTTGGTGTAAAGCGCCACATGTTCCCGCTAGTTTGCTAGTGACACCCCGTCGACCACCCGTACTTGGAGGATCATGGGACTTAGTAACTAGAGATATTATTAAGGTAAACTATACTTATAATTACTATAGCCCCAATTAGGGTACCTATAACCATACTAAGTCCCATGATCCTCCAAGTAGCGATCCCAGGAGCCGCCTTTGAACCCAAACCTGGCTCCGGCCTCTGGAAGGGCTCCATGAGCTGCGCTTCTCCAGCCTCATGGCCGCCTGTTTTGAGGGCTTCGGGTCTTTACTTGGAGGATCATGGGGCTTAGTATGGCTATAAGTACCTTAGTTGGGGTTATAAGTAAGTATAAGTATAGTTACCCCAATAATAACCCTGGTTTCTAAGGGCCATGATCCTTTAAGTAGGGCTTTCTACATTCCAGGAGCTGGGGGAGTCTTCAGGAGGCTGCGACGAAAAGAGCATCGATTCAGACTCCTTGGCAAGAATCAGATGAGAAGCTACGGTAGCCCTATCCATATGCATATATATATATAGACACACGTAACACACGTTCCCAAAAACCAGCGTCATAAGAAGCCTCCCCCTGCATTGCCTTCAAGAAGGACGCTTCGAAGTCCTGAGGCTTCCGACCCCGATCGGAGTCCGGACAAGGAGGCAGCTCCTCCGCGTTTACGAAAGGGTTTAGGATTTAGAGGGTTAGAGGGTTTAAGGTAAATGATCGATTGTCCATGGGACCCGAGTTCCCAAGGAATGCGCACTTTCAGAAGTACGTATTCTAGAATATAATATGTTAACATAAAAACATTATTGTAGCCTATTATCATTGAGATATCGTATAGTATAGTATGTTGTCATTTCTGATCATCATAGTATGCTATCACAGATATATTGTATATCAGTGTATCGTATTCCTTTTCCATGAGCTAGGCTTAGGAAGCCCCGGGCTCCTTGATCAGGTACTGCCCGTCGCCTCCTCAGCTTGGGGCTTTGTTGGGCCTGGTGGTTCTGGCACAAACAACGGTGGAGGAGATAAGTCCTGGACCCTAATCTATGGTATTATGGGAGCTATGGTATATAGCTTATTATGGGTACTGCAGGATTGATACCATCAACAGTAATCACCTACGATGAGTGTTTTCATTGTGGAAAGACTTACTAATTATGAATAACACTGACTTACGATCATCATGATTTTTATGGAGACAACTACTGATTTGTTTCTAACACTAATAGTACTCTTACTGTACTAATACTAATCACTAGGGGCATCTTGACCGGAAGGGACACCAGGAATGCCGTTTCGATACAACTTCGGCCACAGATCGCGTTGGCAAAAGGAGCCGGACGCTGTCTTTTGCTGAGAGTCGAAGGCGGTAGCCCAGCTTCCGGTAGTAATTGCGCACACCTCGGGCGCTCAAAGAGTTTAGGGTTTAAAGGCAACCATATGAGTATGAGGAATCTTGAACAGATCTTCTCATAACCATAGCTCAACAGTTACACTGCAAGCGACTGGTACAACGGTCTGAGCTGAGAACCCACTCCAGCAATCACTGAGATCTTCTGGTAGCCATGAGCTGCAGCTATGAGCTCGGCGGTGCCCATGAGCGTCCTTCCGATTCCTTGGCATGCCGATCGCTGAATCCCAAATCCCCGGACTGGACGACTGGACTTGAGGTTTTGGGCTCAGTGCTTTGAACGCAAGGTTTTCTAGTACTTGCGGGCAGCTATGCTACGTCTTTCGTGTCGGTTTGTTCAATCTGATTAGACAAACATTTTGGTCAAGGCCGAGCATCCTATGTGCTGCGGCCGGTCGTCGCTTAAGCTGCGCGTAGACTCTTCGCGCCCCGCTGCGACGAGCGTGCCGTAGACGTGCAGCTCACGGATCAAGGCACAGCCGCCTAATTCCTCGCAGGGCAGGGGTAGGAACCAGTCGGGCCCGAAGCCTGACGCGAGACCAAACCTCCAACCGAAAGAGACCTGCATCCCAGGGTTTAGGGTTAAGGACTTTGGGTTTAGGGTTCAAGGTTAGAAAGCCCCACGTGGAAGAGCGCAAGTGCTCCTGGAAGACCGGACTTGGTGCTCGCGGGTCGTCGTTGAAGCGCAGACGCAGGAGGCCGTAGAGTGTGGTGTTCTCTTCGTCGGCATCCTATTTCGAGGATCATGGGACTTAGTAAGTATGGTTATAAGTAGCTTTGATTGGGGTTATAAGTAATGAAAAGTTATAGGCATAGTTACCCAAAACATAAATTACTAAGTCCCATGATCCTTGAAGTACTTGAAGCAGAGCTCCAGACCAGAACCGACAGAGAGGAGAAAAACAGCAGTGGAGGTAATAGCAGTAGCACAACAACTAGATCAGAAATGCAAGCAGTTAGAACGAAGAACAAGATGAAGACAGCAACGACGTCCACTTGAGATGGTGCCCGCCAGTATGTGCTACTTCTTGCCGCCTTCTAGACAATGACAGCTACGTTTGAAGGAAGGTCTGCTAGCATGTCAAGCCTGATCGACTTCGACCGCGGTTGGCTTCGGCGTCGCAGCTGCAGCAAGCGCGGCAGCTGCAGCCTCCGCTGCAAAGGGTGACGAAGAAGCACACCATGTGAAACCATATAATATCTACTTAGGGTCATCTCTAAACCCTCAGCCCTTGCACCCCGGTAAACCCCTAGAGACTCGTTTTCGTACTGGGTTCTTCTGGCCGCCTTCTTTCGCTCCTCACGAGTGCCGCCGGCGGCTGAGGCCGCCTTCGCCGCGGCCTCAAGGGGCTAGGCTTAGGCCGATACTTCATCGGTTTAGGTCTTTTTTTGTGTGTCGCCTCTTTTTCCTCCTGCCATCTCAGCTTCGGGTTAAGGATTTAGGGTCTACTTGGAGTGTAGGACTCGCTTGAGGCTGCTATAAATGTATACATCCTGTCAGTAAGACAGGATTTTACCAGGCTTGAAGAGTGTAGAGCTGATTGTTTGCTGGGTATATCTTTCCAACCCCTGGAGCACCACCTGTGCAATTGGCGTACACGCCGACAACCCACGCTCTATCCACGGAATCAACACCAAACCCATCGCGAAGATGCAGTGACAGACGAATCATGCCTCTTGCTGTTCACCGTGCACGAAGAGCTTCAAAGTGTGTCATCCTTCGCGCCTTCATCTCGGCCTGAGCATTCGCGTCGCGAAGTGCAGACTTCTTCTCCTTGCGCTCCTTCTTGGTGGCCTTCCAAGGTGGGATGAAGGTAAGTAAGATTCAGGATCCCTTATACAAGGACTCTTATTTTGCGATTACCCCCATATACCTTTATCCCACCCCTTTTAGCCCTTTGATTTTGCTGGCCTTCTGGCCACCTGCCAGGGCTCGCTGCGTGGCGCCGCCGCCGAAGCCCCGATGGCCGCCCTCGATGGAGATGAAGAACTCTGTGCCGCCTTGGCGCGGCTGAGAGCAAGTACAAAAGGACCCTGTGGGTTTAGGGTTTAGGGGTGGTTTAGGATTTAGGGTTTAGGTGTCAGGGTTTAGGGTTTTTGGATTCTTGACAATAGACTAGGGTATGGGGGTATAGTATAGTGCTCATTTTTGCTTTCCGGAACCCCCAAAAACAATACGAATAGTTATATGTAATTATTACGGATTGCTCGTTAGCCTGGTGATCTCTGAGACGACGAGTTGACTACCCAGTTCGTGGTGTGGACCTTGTGGTGTTAACTGCCTACCACTACTACTGTATGGCGACTGCCATGACTATCGCTTCACCACCTCCACGCTTCGCGCCACAACTGCCATTCCGACTACGCAACCATCGTTGCTAATATTGTCAGTGGAGGTTGCACGAGTTCCTGTCACTGCTATGCTTCCACCATTGAGGCCGAGTGGCTGGAAGATCGATACTCGCGAACCTCGAAAAAAGCAAGAAAGCATCGGTTCCACTCACAAACGACAGCAGAAGTAGCTCTAAAGTTGACTCTAAGGTCGCTTGTCCGTTGAGATGGTTCATACGAACCACATCAAACACCACCTTGTTTGGGGGCACATTAAACGGCTCCCAGTTAAAAGCTCGCAGTCTCTTGCTGTTTTGTAGAACCAAACCAATTTGAGACGACGCTTCCACAGACCGACAGCAAGAGACAGAAATGCGTCACCGGACGAGTGCAAGGTCTGCTACCCGAAGGATTAGCCCCGTAAGGCCACAGAGCGTAAGACAGGGCCTTGCTAATTAGAATAGGGTTTGGGGGCCCCTTGTAGTATAATATTGTCTGGTACTTTTAATCGCTGACAATTTCCGTCTTCTCGTCCCTACTTGAAGCTGCTTCCATGAAGGACACTTTGGGAAGCTACCGTGCACCAGAGATCCGATTTTGAACTTGCTGCGGGTCTCTTGCACCTGACACAAGACACATTGTGGTCTTCAAAGACCAAGGGAGGAGTTCCACCTTATGATTGCCTCATTGCTGTCTCTCTTCTGCCACCGGTTGCATTTTGATGATTGAAGGCCCCTTGGCCCCGGTCTGAGTGACTATGGGCGTGCAGAAGCTTACAGACCTTCATCAAGAGCCGACTTTGAGGGCTTGGCGCGAAGTCGGAGGCCATCTGTGGTCTCTGGCCAGTCTCGTACCTCTGGCACAGAAAACTGACATCAAGCGTTCTTCGCTCGGCGTAGTTTGCAGGCACTGTGCAGACAGAACTCATCAGTCATGATGAGGAGTGGTGCTGGTGGTGACGGGGGTGAGGGCGGCTGCGATGGTAGTCGTTCTGACAAAACCCACACTAATCGCACGGCATGCGATGCCTGAATCTTGAAGCCATAGACTGTGAAGACAAGCTGAAAGCTCGCGGACAACACTCGGATTCGCCTAGACTCTGTTTTGTAGAATCAGCCACGGGTCACCTCTCGGCAGCGGATGCATCGGCAACACTGGCCGCGCGACTTGAGCACCTCCTGGGCTAAACCACTGTGCTCTAACTGCCCCAGCATGATCAGCATGTAGGTTTCTTTGGGCTTTAAAGCTTCGAGGGCTTCCGAGAGAAAAGCCGGTAGAGACGGAGATCGAGTGCAGACCCGCTACTGAACTCGACCCTCGATGCAGGGTCAGGGTCTAAGGGAGACTGCACCTAAACCCTAAACTGTGCCGACCACAAGGCTTCCTATCCAACGTGCTTCAAAAAACAAAGTGGGGTTCTTCTCAAGGTCCAAGTAGGTATCTGAACCCTATAAGCCCTGAACCCGAAGGCCCTACATTGGCCCTAAACCCCAAAGAGAGACCTGACTTTTTTCAACACCACTCTGCAGACCCAGGAGCGAAAATGGCCTGCCGGAGGTTCGTGATCGAGTTCCCGGCAACGATCGACACCTGGGAGCGTAAGACGGCTCTCCGGGTACCTGGAGTAGGGCTTAGGGTTGGGGTTTTGGGTTTGAGGTCTAGGTTTTAGGGTGGGTATCTTCAGTAGGGGATCCTTATGATGGGAATCGGAAACAGAATCCTATTTCGTGGGTTTCTACCGTGGTGCCATCTGTTTTCTGAAACTCCCGCCTGCACCCGGGCAACATTTCGGCAAGTGGACGAAACCCTCCGAACTCGCACAAATATCCTCAACCTGGAGGTTTAACCCCACTGCGACACACACACACACACACACGTATGTATATATACATATACATATACATACATGTATATATATATATACATATATGAATTACTTAGCTTGTATGTGTCTATACATTTATTCAAGTTAGTCTTCTTATTACTGTTGAAGTCAGCTGAGGGGCCTCCGGAATGTCTCTGATCACTCCTGAGATGGACCAGGGGCAGTTTCTGGACTTCTACGGAAGAATCGAAACATCAAAGTGGTAATACTTGGAGGAGCTTTTGGGACTTAGTAAGGGTCTTAACGGGCTCCTTAAAGGGATCTATAGGGTTCCTTGAAGGGATCTATGGGGTTTAGGGTTTAAGGTCTTGGAGGGGCAGGGGACTTGGTAAGTAGGTTATAAATGGGGTTATAATTGGGGTATCTCCATTAGAAACATCAAAGTGGTAATATGTTCTGTTCCTAATTCATGGTTGGGAAAGGATTAAAAATGTACATGTTTATTCCTTAGTGGTTTGAGTACCCATGAACATGTAAAATGTTACCCAACTATGACAAAGTGTTCGTAGCAGTGTCAGGAGTATTGGTGTTCTTCTTCTGATTTTGATAACCATGACGTCAATGACAAAGATAATGATGATAATCTGGTGTGCTCCTTTCCGCCAAGTCGCGATTCAGCCGGATCCAGGGGTGCACCTGTGCCTGCACCCGGAGTTCGCATGCAATCAAACTGAGGGCAGGAACATGGCTCTGCACATTTCAGAGGCCCGCCATCCAGGAGTGAAGAGCACAGCTTTCTGCATGCTAAGTGCATGTCCCCCGCAAGAAACAGTAGGAGCCCTTCAACGAAATAGTATTGGTTCTTATTAAGGCCGCTATACTAGCAAATGCCTTGACCCTGGCCAACAGCTCTGTGAGCAGCCGCGGATCTTTCTGCGTGTAGGGAACGTACTTCCCTTCCTTGTACCAAGTCCTCGGGCCCCACCGTTTAGGGTTTGGGGTTTAGGGTTTTGGGAGATTTAGGATTTGGGGTTTTGGGTTTAGGTTCAGGGGAGCCCTTCATCGGAAGTCCACAAGGCAAGCGTGCAGAGATTCACATCGGCGCATCGCAAGCAAAGGAATGACAAGGGCTAGCTTTCAGCTGAGGCGCTCAATCCGTGTGAACGGAGTGACTTCCTTAGCATGCAGCTGCTCCTCCAGCCCTTGCAAGGTCCCAAATGGCTCCTCCGCTTCTGAAACAGGACAGCACTCGGCTGCCATCCTTGCCCGTGCCCTCTATTAAACTCTAGCATGCTACAGGCTTTGGTTGCTAGTTATGAGCCGGAACTCACCAGCAACCCGGACCAAATGTAGCCAACCAACCACCCCATAGATATCAGGTCGCCTGCAGCCTACATATGACACATCAACATGCTAAGATGCTTCCAGGCGGCGCAAGGATAGATTTTCCAGTGATCTGCCTGGAGATCCTCTCCATGCAGCACCTTCAAAAACACTCTTCAAGCTTCTGTAACGGTAACGCGACATTCCCTCCCCCTAACGTGCACCTTGGACCTGCCTACGTTGCTCAACCGGGTATGTTGCTCAAAGACCGACTCATGGCAACTCAGCATGTGCAACGACGAGCAGAAGTAGCAGCTGTAGTTGGCATGTCGTTGGATCAACAAACAAGGATACCACTAGAACATCCAATATGACCCCGACGAACTACCTCGATGGGCCTCTGCTGATACGATGTAAACAACCATGTTCTCTCGTAGTCACAGTTGTTATGTTCTGTTGCTGCGATGATGCTCTTTACGGCTACGGCCGCTATGTTGCTCCAATTATGTACTGCCATTGCCGCCACCACTACAAGCACAACCAAGTAACCATACAACCGTTACCACTGCCACTACTCCCCTTCTACTGCTACTGCTTCTGCTGCTACTGCGACGACACTGATTTTGCGGATGACAGCACTTGTAAATTGTAATAACTACATCTATATACATATATACATATATATATATATATAGAATTTATATTTATATTTATGTATGTATGTATGTATATATCTATATATACACATGTATTTATATAGGTCGATAGATAGATAAATAAATATTCATAAATGCATGATTCCTCGGCCCCGGCACATCCTGGAACATGGCCCAATCCTTCTCCGTGTCGGAGCCGGGAAGATCCGGCCTCCATGGGCCCAGAGAGCCCTTAAGAGAGCACTTAAGGGGTACATACCTTAGAAGTTTAGGGGTTTAGGGATTTAGGGAAAGTTTAGGGGTTAGGGTCTTAGGCTTAGGGCCCTTCAGCAGTACATACCTTGAACTGCGGCTTAGAGATCACGGTTTAGGACTCCTCCTTCTGGCTGTTACACGTAATCCAGGGTTCTTGGCTCTCTGGCGAAGCACCAAACCTCGGAGTATGGCACGACCAGCCTAGAAGCCTACCGCAGCCAGGTCGCATGAGGTGGATATCCACCTTGAAACCGCAAGTCTTCAGCAAGCGAGTGGCCCGGACTGCCTGGCACTGCCATGCAGCAAAAAAACAATTTCTGCCGCTGTTCCGAAAGCGTTCGCGAGCTGATACTGCTTGACAAGCGGCTATGTCTTGCTCTTCACCTACTTCCCAGATTCTACACGTTAACAAATCCACATCTATGCGCCAGCAGCCCCTACAAGTCGGACGTAAAACGATCATCATGGCTTCCACGGCCGACAGTTCAGGTGAGCCTTAAGCCTGAAAGTGACAGCAGCTCAAAAATCTGACAGGTTTTTGCAGAACATTATTCTGCAACCATAGTAGGAAGCCTAAGAGCCACAATAAGATGCCTAAGTGACAGCAGCGGATATCGGATAGCATTCTTAATGGGAAGTAGCAAAACGCAAGTCCGGTCCCAGCTGCTGCGGCTCGGTCATGCCCTCGATTGATGTACGCGAGGATCGCGTCGTCAGTGTGCTGCACGCCGATCTGAACCTAGGTTGGCCCTTTAAAGCCTCTGAAAAATACTCGTAAATAGGGTTCTATTGAGCCCAATATAAGGGAAAATATAAAATCTCCTAAAGGCCTACAGAGGAACCCGTGTGCAACCATAGCGCCTCAAGCGGCGAACTTCCGCCGGGGTGATATGGTCCGGCCGGGTTTCCAAGGTAAGGCCGATGATCTTTGTGACGGCCCTCTCGTTGATGTGCTGCTCTTCGAGCAAAGGCCGACGCTCTCGGATCCTGGCTGCGTTCTCCCCTTTCTCGCCCAGCTGGCTTAACTGCTCGTCAAAGGTGTTGGCAGCATAGAAAAGATCTCTGCAGAACTCCTCCTGGTAGTCTCTGGGATAGTGCGACCAGGTGCCCCCAAGCACGATAATCTCCACCTTGTCCACCGTGTGACCCTGCTTCGCAAGAGTGCCGGCCCTATCATAGAACTGTCGCACCGGGCAGAACTCGTTCTGATTAGCTCTCGCAACCGCAGGTTCTGTGCTCAAGTAGGACCTAGGCTGGCCGGGCTCGTCAGGGCAGTAGTAGCAGTCGTTGGGACATGAAAACCTGCCGGGAGCCGTAACTATCGTAATGACCACCACCCCAGAGTTCGAGCGCACAGCTTTCTTCGTCGTAGCTTTTTCGAAGAAGGGGTTTCGCTCGATGCGCCCGGCATCTCGTAGCCTGTAGTAGGCCCGGACTATCTGCGGCTTAGACAGCGTGGTCTTAAACTGCCGCCGAACCGCCTGGATGCGGCTCTCGTACTCTTTCTCTGATTTGAACTCCGGGCCCGAAAGCAGCGCCAGAACAAACTGCTCGAAAGCTTCCAGATCCTCCTCACTGTGGGGCTGGGCGTGATATGACATCCACTCCTCGCAGCCCTGCTCGAAAGCCCTGAGGTGCTTGTCAGCAGCTTCAGAAGTCGTAACCACTTCCTTGCTGGGCACCATGTACATCTTGCCAAGGCGGGCTGTGAGGTGGTCATCCTCAACCGCCACCATCGTGCGCACGCGGGGCGAGGGCCCCTCGGAGAAGGCTACGTGTGGTCTCACAGGAAGCTTAACTAAAATCTCCACTCCCTACATGTAGCAGTTCGACTCATGGCCAGCTAGGCCCCGGCAGGTGTGCTTGCATGTACCATCATCATGTTGGAACAGACTTTCAGCTTCGTCGCGTGAAGAGGCACAGGTTGCCAAGTTCAGCGTTTCGGGCTTGGGGTTTGGCTTATTGTTTAGGGCGAAGGGCTTAGAGGCGAACGGCCACCTTGTCACCGGCAGTTGATGTATACCCGTCCCGCAGCCCGAGATATTCTAGAGTCGAACCACATTTTGCAGAATATCTCTCGCTGCAAAAAGATTACTGCAGGCATACCTTGGCCAGGCTTCCGAGACAGATTGCAAACGTGATTGCTATGGGTGCCAATATTTAGCTATTCCAAGTTTGAGAATGTCCAAATTACGCTACTACTATCATGAATCAAGGTATCGCACTATCATTATCTATGTTCTCATTAATTTCTTATTTATCTTCCTACTGCCGTCGCTAGTTCATTGATATCATGCCCCGGACACTCCCGTCCAGCTGGGCATTCTTGGATCGCAGCTCCGCCAGCTCTCCCTGGAGGGATTCCATCAAAGAGGTCTTGCCCTGCAAGAGACTGCATCCGGATTTCAGGGAGGCTTCGGACTCTGGGGCTGAATACTATACATCTCTATCTATCCGTCTACCGATCTATCTATCTATCTATCTGTCTGTCTATCTAGCAGCTATCTATCTACCTATCTTTACATATACATATACACATACACATATACACCTATACGCTTCTATGCATATATACATATGCATATACAATATGCACATATACATATATACAAGTACAAACTCATACACAGAGACATAGACATATACATATTATGTATATGTCTATGTCTCTCTCTGTGCACGTCTACCGGCCTTGCGCCTGAAGAATGCCAGGTTCCGACCCATGCCATAGAGTCCCACAACTCAACCATTGTGGTGATAACAACAGTGATACTGATAGCAATAATAATGACAATAATAATACACGCAAATCACTAAATACCTAAATGAATAATGATGGCAATTATACTAATAATACGTACTGTAATAATGACAGTGCTAGGAGCTGCTGGGATCTGTGGGAGCTGGTTCCATGATGCTTGAGATCCCATGGTTCGGTGTCTAACATTGAGTTTCCTTTCCCCAGAAAGTGCTCTGGAATTGAATTCAATGGGCACCTATGACCGCGGCGCCTGCATGTCGAGGAGCCGCTGTTGCAGGCTCTGCCGCTCTTGCGCGGAACGCTGCACCTCATGCACATTTTTGGCTCAGTGCCGCGGAAGCTTTCACAACAACTGCGACTTCTGCCAGGTGCTGGAGCCGAGGCCGCGATATCTGTAGAAGAAAATCTGGATGACTTGCAGAATCGGGTACGTTCTGCGGCACTGCGTGTACACCCCAGAACCACAAGCGTGTCCACTTCCCTGAAAGGTCAAAACATGTAAAACCTCCTGCACTGCTTTTGGTTCGAACGTCTTACTCACGCCCTTTTAAGGGCATGTGCCATGTAAGCATAGAATCAGGGGCGCTGGCTATCAGCATGTCCATCCTTCTTCCCTACTGAACCTACCAGACCCCCACCGTGCGACCTGATCCTTGCTTCTACCATTGCTGGCTACGAAAAGAGGCACGGTAGACTAGGTGAGACAAACCAGGTTGCGAGCGTAGGATCTCAGAAAATTGCAGGCTTGGGCTGGCGTCAGTGATTGGTCCATGACCTCCTCTAGCATAACTATACTACCTATGCTATCTCATACTTCCTTGCCTGTGGGATCCTTGACTGGATGATCCGGCTAGCTATTCGGTGTGAATTCCGGGTTGCAAACCCTTGCTTCGGGTATGCTGTCTTTCGAATTAACGGTACACCGCGTGGGACACACATCTTCGTCACTCTGCTACCTCAGGATCCGAGTCTGGAAATTTATCAAGGTTAGATCATGGGGATATGTCCACGGGTGCAAATGAAAATTCAGTTTGCCAGGCTCAGAAGTCTGAGTCAAGTAGACACAAATATGACCAGCTTTGGATCAACTGTCTCCGCTGCCGCCACTGTCATCACTGCCACCCGAGTTGGCCCCAGACAGTCCAGAAAGCAAGCTGGAGCCTCCGTCACCCTTCTTCTTGCGCCTCTTCCCGCCCATCTTTTTAGCCGTGCTCATGAACAACTTCTCCAGACGGTCAAACCTTGCATGTAAGATGCAGGCTCTCAGGGCTATCTGAACGATCTTGCAAAAAACTTTGGAAACCCCCGCAGGTGGTGGCCACGGTTCTCTCCCACCTGTTTTCAAATCATTTGAACCCCGGAGCCTGTCTTCCATGGAGTCATCCTCCTCTGGCCATGGCATTGTCGTTGCACTCGAACCTCCAAATCGCCGGATGGAGTCTTCGGTGACGATGTGCGAAGAGGCTGGCTCTACAATCCTAGTTCATGGCTGGGATAGTAGTAAAAAAAACTGCATGTTTTTATTCCTTATTGGGTTTAAATACCCAAAACATGAAAACTGTTACCCAACTATGACAAAGTATCTGAACTCCACCAGGCAGGCCCACATCACCCTCGTTGAACTCCAGCCGGTCGTTCAGCTTGAGGCCTGCGCGGGTAACAATAGGGGCCTTAATAGTTAGAGTAGGGTTCCTTTACAGGGGTCCTTTAGGGGTTACTACAAGGGATCTATAAAGGTACCAGAATGTAGGGGAATTAATCATCAGGGTCCTTTAAGGGTTACTGTATGGGATCTACAGTGGCACCATAATGCGGGGGCCTTAGTAATTAGAACAGGGTATTGGGGTATATCATACTATAATTATGATAAGGAACCCCCAAAATAGTATTGGTAATTATTTAGGCCCCTATGGTACCCTCCTTCATGCTTCTGCTTGTCCGTCGAACGTGATGTAGGGGCCTTAAGAATTAGAATCGGGTTTCGGGGTGATAGTACTATAGGAACCCAAAGCGATGATGTGGGCAATTATCTCGGCTTCTATATTATGTGAAATGCGTCAGGCTAAGGATGCTCAAATTTAGCAGAGGATGCGGTCGGAGCCGGGGGCTGTTTCCTGTGCTCTGTGCGTCAGAGAGCGCTACAAGCACTGTAACATGAAGACTCCTTCGCCGTCCGTCTACAGTAGTCTAATGAAACAGAAGCCACCAAGTCCAAAGCCTCATCTTCCTGCTCCTCCTCCTGTCGCTGCTGAACCTACTACATGGTAGTTTCCGAAATTAGGGGTACCTTAATTTTGGTTCCTTATACTAAGGATCCTGCTTTTATTTAGGGTACTATATTAGGGTCCCCTATTTCGGAAATTCCCACATGACGGCAACGACACCACTATCTTTAAACTACGACGACACGGCCGCCAATGTCTCACTACAGGCTGGGGCTGTGAAGCTGTCGCAACCCGTTGAACCGTAAGGAATTTGTGCACTGACCTCTCTGGCTGTCTTTCAAGAGATTGGTCGGAACCAACACGCAGCATGAAGGTCTGGAGGATATGTCACGGCTGGTCGAGCATTGGGTGCCCCTGGTTTCATTGCAACCGCCCCGACCGCCTCGCTACGGGTGAACTCGCTGGCGTTAGTGCAATGGCAACTCTTGTAGCAACCCCTCGAGTAACTCTACAAATGACCTGTCCAGCCTTTCAAGAATCTGGCCCATCGCTTGTTAGAGATCTGCTCCAACGTGCTAACCTCAGAACAGAAGCGTGTCCGCAAATCATGAACGACGTGCAGATGCATGTGGGGCCGCTTATGTGTAAGCAGCCTTCGTTTCGGCCACTGCCGTCGTTTTGCGAGGATGACCATGATTCTAATGGCTTCACTGTTTATGAGCATATGATCTGATAGCGAGGATTCCGCACCTGTGTGGCTGAAGCTGTCTTACTGTTTCCACTGAGCAAGTCCTTGTTGCTACAGCTGCTGCGGTCCGAGTAGTGTGGCCGACATCATTGTGATCGTTGCTATGCTGGTTTCAAGGCTTTGGCTATGAGCCCCTTGAGGATCACAAGGATGGCGTAGTGGCGGTGGCGGTGGTGGTGGTGGTGATGATGATGATGACGATGACGATGTCGACGATGGTGATGACTGACTGACTGACCGACTGACCGACTGACTGACTCATTACGGCGATGATTTTTAAATACCCGGACATCTAAACAAGTTAAACAGGTGTGTCATACTACTTCCGTGGGCATTGTCTCTGGGCCGCCCAATTTTAAAACACACGGAAAGACAACAACACGAGACTCCAGCCCGCAGACTCCGTCCTCCAACCTTCGCCTCTCCAGCCCTCTTCCCAGCCCTTCAGCCCTCCAGCCTTCCAGCCTTCCAACCCCTCCTGCCATCCAGCCAGCCTTCCAGCAGCCTTCCAGCCTTCCAGTTTCAGCCCCTCCAGCCTTCCAGCCCCTCCAGCCTTCCACCCTTCCAGCGCCTCCATCCAGCCTTCCAGCCCCGCCAGCCTTCCAACCTTCCAACCTTCTAGCCTTCCAACCCTCCAGCCATCCAGCCTTCCAGCCCCTCCAGCCATCCGCCTCCACTTCATTCGCAGCGCCACACTGCGCAAGTGCCCCGTACCTTGCAAAATATGCCTGAGAATGACGGGCTGGAAGGCTGGAAGGCTGGAGGGCTGGAAGGCTGGAAGGCCGGAGGGCTGAAGGCTGGAAGGCTGGAAGGCTGGAAGGCTGGAAGGCTGGAAGGCTGGAAGGCTGGAAGGCTGGAGGGCTGGACTGGAGGCTGGAAGGCTGGAAGGCTGGAGGGCTGGAAGGCTGGAAGGCTGGAAGGCTGGAAGGCTGGAAGGCTGGAAGGCTGGAAGGCTGGAAAGGCTGGAAGGCTGGAAGGCTGCTGGAAGGCTGGAAGGCTGGAAGGCTGGAAGGCTGGAAGGCTGGAAGGCTGGAAGGCTGGAAAGGCTGGAAGGCTGGAGGGTTGGAAGGCTGAAGGCTGGAAGGCTGGAAGGCTGGAAGGCTGGAAGGCTGGAAGGCTGGAAGGCTGGAAGGCTGGAAGGCTGGAAGGCTGGAAGGCTGGAAGGCTGGAGGGTTGGAAGGCTGGAGGGCTGGAAGGCTGGAGGGCTGGAAGGGAAGGCTGGAAGGCTGGAGGGTTGGCAGGCTGGAAGGCTGGAGGGCTGGAAGTTAACACCCGGAGCTAAACATGCGGATTAAAACAGGTGTCTCATACTACCTCTGTTTAGATCTTGGGTTGCCCGCCCCCCACATGTTTTAAAATTCTCACCGTATACTCATTGAAAGATTGATTGATTGATTGATTGATTGATTGATTGATTGATCGATGGATTGATTGATTGATTTGCTTGATTGGTTGATTGGTTGATTGATTGATTGATTGATTGATTGAGCAACAACTTGATTGGTTGAATGACTGAATGAAGCGGATCATCATGATCATGAGCCGGACAAGGGCTGCTGATCATGACAACTTCACTTGCACATGCCACAACTGTGTTTATTCGGAGTCGTTGTCGTCCTTAGCAACAGACTTTACACGATCGGCACCAGCATCGTCATCATGCTTCGATAATTCCAATGAGACAGTACTCAGTAGTTTTTGTCACCGTCACCGTCATCACGATGCCATTTCGAGCATCACATCTACCATGACCACCACAATCATTACCGGCCTGACACCGGCCGTTGCAATCAGATTGGCCGTTGTGCGCCGCTCGTCTTCACAACATGTAACGATTGCGCATACGGAGTTGCACACCGACGCGTTCTATAGCATGCCAAGTCTGACAACCTCTCTAGCACAAGCGCATGCTCCAGGCCCCTGGCGATGACAGCTGCGCGGTTCAGACGCGCGTAGCCTTGCATGTCCGTGTAGACATGCTGGTAGGCCTGGTTCAACTGGGCCACGAGCAGGTTCACGAGGATTATCGATACCATCAGAACGAAGCCAATGATCACGATCATGATGCCGGCCTCGGCTTTCAATTCCTCGTAAGAGTCGTGTGGGAACATTCCCAAGGACATCTGCGTCAGGGAAATAAGCCAAGTGTTGATACCGGCAAACTCCCAGAGTTCGTGCTCTATCGCACTAACGGCGCTTGCGAAAGCGATGATCATGAATGCCAGGGCCATAACAAAGAGGAAAACCTCGGACAAGACTCTTCCAAAAACCAGTACATAGGCTGAAATATGCATTGAGAAGATGGTAAAGTCAAGCACCAAAGACCAGTATAATAGAATTGCGATGCAGGAGAAGGCAGAATAAAGTCTTCGTCCGTCGCCTTTGGCCTCGTCGCAGTGCGTGGTGAAAATGAGCTTTTCCTCCGTATTCGTGAACTGCGCGCACCACCAGAGTGGCTCCCGGATGCACATGCCAAGCAGAACCCACATAAGCATAAAATTGCCAGCTTCCTTCAAGCTGAAGAGGTACTGCGGAATGGGCAGACAGCATCTCCGCTCAAAGGCGCGATTCTTGCAGTCTAGCTGCAGAAGTCTCAACTGGTTGTAAAGTATCTTGCACATGCTGCCGAGGTAGATGAAGACCCGACATGCAAAAACAACAATGTTGGACTCAAAAGTCTCCGTCGCGTCGGGGCTCGACAGGGTCAGCAAGGACTGGCTCGTCACAGCGACACAGAGAGTGAAAAGGAAGTAACCTAGGTTGGCCCTTTTAAAGCCTCTGAAAAATAGTCGTAAATAGGGTCCTATTCAGCCCAATAAGGGAAAATATGAAATGTCCCAAAGGCCGACCAAGAAACATCTGCCGATGAGGAATTGGTAGGCGACGAGGCGGGTCCACATCAGGTCCGCTACCAAAACCACGGTGAACATGCTGATGGTGATGGGATTACCATACTCTACAAGCCACTGAAGAGCTTGATGAGGGTTTCCATCTATGTCTTGCACAAGGTGCTTCAAGTAGCAATTGACCCTTCTCGTGCCGTTGACGATCACCCGAGAACGCCAAATCAACCCCTCGAGGAGACAGTCCAGGAGCGATGGTGCGCTGGATGCCAACTTCTTGATGACCTCTGGGTGTCGAGTAAAAAGAGCGTCGGCTCCATAGTAGTAGTTGTCCCTGTCAGCCCGGATCGTCAGCAGGTCCTGAAGCATGGCCTGTGCACAGATCAAGCTGCCGGACTCGATGGCCCAATACAGGGGAGAGATCGACTGCGTACCGACCGTGATCTTCAGCAGCTCCATGGCTCTCTTGCCACGCGGAGCCACTGAAATGGCCCTCCGAAGATTCTTCTCCACGTTGGTGTTAATGGCCTGCATGACCACCGTGGAGCCCTCCACCAAGGTCCGAACCTCATACATGTAAGCAGTGTCTTGTCAAGCACTCAACGTAAGGAAGCGGTGGAAGAAAAAAAGAGGGAGTGATGAGTGAAGCTACGCAGTTAAGTCTCCTTAGCTTCAGGCATTACCGAAGGTCCCTCACTGGAAGTTCTCACGCTGAGGTCAGGGCCATGATTTTTGCAATCAGCGTGAGGGACCACCGGAAAGCCGTCTCCGTCGTTTCGTCGGTAGTCACCCCACGGATCACCTCGACGGCTGCCGACACATAGGGCGAGAAGAGCTCGGTAGGCACACCATAGCCCACATGCCTCAATCCGAGGCCCGAGAGCTCTTCCTGGGTTCTTCTTAAGGAAACTGAATCTAAGTTACCATAACAGGGAACCGCTGAGGGCTCCTTTAAGGGATCTATAAGGGTTCCTTTAAGGAAAACGGAATTGAATTTAAGTTGCCATAGTAGGGATCTGTAGTAAACAACATGATTTCCTTTCTAGTCTATGGTACTTTAAGTTATATAAATCCCTTAACAAGAACCCAGCTTCCACCATCTTCTTAGGAGTACGGTACATCTCCACCGTCATCTCCACGATCTTCTCCGCAATGAAGAAGAGGCGCGTGGTGGACTGCTTGAAGAAATCTTGCCCGGAGGGAGCCAACTGGAAGAACCTCTTATACACATCGCGGCAATAGTTGGTCAGAGCCTCCTGGCGCAAATTTGGAGCTTAATGACTCCTCAAACTCCGTGACATTTCGATCAAAATCGGCATACTTTAAGAGTTTCGGAGCTGGTAAACCCTGAGTGGCATCACAATGGCATCCCACTCCTCTCAGGCAAAAGGCGTACTGTCAAAATGTAACCCGAGGGTCCGGAATTCGGGATCTCGTTTGACCGAGGCTCTTTTTTTGCGTGGGGATTTGATCTCGATTATGCTGCTGCTCCCCCACCAGAGCTGTAATGAATATAGGTGTGGCTGGCTTGCACTCTCCACAGACTGGGACCCTGTCTCTCTCACACTTCCACACGTGCAATCCTATGCAGGCAGAACCGGCGGCCGTTCCTTTTGCACTCGCTGCCGGCGGCGGTTCGTCTGTGCAACGGGATAGCTCTGATTGCTCAGGATAGAAGACACATATAGCACTTAGCTATGGGCATTGACTTGAGCCTTGAGCCAAACGTTGCGTGGGCGGTCACATAGAAAGGTAAAGTCGAGGGACGCGTAGCGTGCCCCCTTAGAGTCGAGGGACGCGTAGCGTGCCCCCTTCCCTTGCACTTTACATGGTCTTGCTCACAGCTCTTATAGTGACACCTTAGAACTTGACAAGGCATCGCAGTCCGTTCGCACCCCCCATGAGTTGCGTCTCCGACGCTGCTCACCCGGAAGATGGCACGATAGGACAACAGAAAATGTTCCGCCGCAACGTTGACATTGAAAATCAGAGCTTTGCATCCCAATTAGAAACGTTGTGACACTCATCTACGTCAGTAACGATCCCCTGAAATGGCAAACGAATCAGGCGTCACCGAAGAAAGAAGCATTCGCGATGGCATTCCACGGGCGAAGCTCAGAGGTCACGAACTGAAAGGCGAGGAAGACCAAGCGTTGATTCATCTCCATCTTCGCGTGGTCGCAGGATCGCGGTCCCAGGGCCGGAGGTTTTCCTCTGGATACTGTTCCCGTTGCTTTCCTTTGTCCTTGCCTTTGTTTCGGCCTTTGCCGGCGGTGTAGTCGTAGTAGGAGTTGGAGTTCCAGCCTCCATGCTGTTCACCTCCGGTTCTCTCACGCCCTTTTGAAGGTCCCTTGGCCGAAGAAGCGCTTGCACGTTCCTCCGTAGTGACAGGCGTGTCCAGGATGGAAGTACCACCTGGAGGGAGATAGTCAGCGGCCGAGATGTGATGTAGGGCTTCAGTACGTTTGGTCGTCGGATTTTGCTGTCTCTCAGCCTTGGATCTGACCAATCTGTCCATGAAATGCGCAGGCATTTGCACATTGTGATCCACCAGCAATCCAATGGTCTGGACTGAATGATCGGCATGAGTCAGCAGGATACCGACGGGGTCGATGTACAGGAAGTCCACCGGTCCAGTTGGCGTTGGTCGTAGCACTGAGAATTGTTGGTGTCCTGTCACCATCGGAATCACCTCGCACAGGACGTTCAGGCAACAGAAGTGCATAGCCTTCACATCTTCATCCCTGTTGCTCTTCAAGTACGTAGTAGGGTTGAAGTTGTCCCTGCCAATTCCCATCATGTTGGCTCCCCGTGTAAGCAACGAAAGCATCTGATTCGTCCGGAAGCGCTTCAAAGTGTAAGTCCCGTTGGGATCGTACTGCTTGAGGTTCTCAGGCTCCTTGGCAAAGCGAATGATCTCCTCGTCAGTCACATCCCTGCTCACACCCGTCTCTCTGTCCACTACAGCCAAAGATCCCCACTTTCCGAGCACATCATAGCGTTGGCCAAGTGCGAAATTCTCCTTCATCTGGAACAACGGCATAGTAGCCCACTTCGCGAATCCTGACCAAGCCTTGTAGATGGTTCTGCATACCACGAATGCCATATACGAAAGAGCGGCCATGTTGGCGTCGATGCAATGGGCATTTCGCTTTCCTGAGTAGTAGGATGGCTGCATGGCGGTACGTGCGAGTTGTAGTTCAGGATCGATGTTCAAAGACTGGCCGGCGATGAGGACGGGACGTCGTTCCTGTGCAACTGCATCTGGTACTGCGTCATCAAAGTCCTCTCCTGGCTCTGTGTCCATTTCTTCATCAGGTTCCTGTTCTGGATCGTCCTCCGCGATGACAGATGGTTCTGGGATTTCCTCAGGTTCCGCAACGGTCTCTACCTCCATGGCTTCCTGCTCCTCGACGGTCGCCTCAGGCACTGCTGCTGCCGCGGCTTCCATTGTCTGAGCAATGAAGTCACTGGGGATCTCCGTAGGAGTCTCCCGTTGTGGAGAACCTTGGTAGTATCCGCAAGAAACGAATTGTGACCAGCAGGACGTGCATCGGGAGAAGCATGCTGGAACGATGTTGTAGCATGCCGGGCACACCCTCATTCTCCTTCCATCCTCGTCTCTGCGTAGGTCTTCGGGTCGCCAATTCTTGATGACAAACTTGATCCCTTTGTCCATGTAGTGATGCCGAACCGTGTTCTCCCTGTGGGACTCCAGGACAGTCGTAAGGTCTCGAATGATCTGCTCCTTGCTGGTGTCGTGGGGTCCAGGAGGCATCTCGCAAAGCAATTCCATGATCTTGCTTGGTGTTCGGTATCTCTCGAACTCAGGGAGCAAAGGTGATGCATTGTAGTCCAACACCATCTCTTTCTCCAACCGTTCATCGTAGATCTTTTCCACCAGAGCGAAAGAGTGTGTATCTTGAGGATTCGGGACGCAAAACCATACCTCCTTGACGAACTGGAACGGTATCGTTCGGCCAACGATCATGATGCCGCTGTCTGTGATACGTCCATCTTCTCGTGCAAGGTCCTGCGATGGGACATGGAGGACCGCCAGCGGCATGTGCTTGGCTTGTGGTCCATGTACCCGCATCTTGGTCGTCGCATTCCGGTGATCGAACGGTGCGAATACCCCCCAATAGCTGTGGAGTCTGCCGCCTTGGTTGCCTCGAAATTGGCGCCTATGGTCGAAGTCCCCGTCGGGGTCCTCCGAACCAGGCATGATGCCTTGCGTGACAATGGAATCCAGGTTGCGGCATGCCGTAGCGTGGAACGCGCCTCCAAGACGTTGCAAGAGGGTCATAGATGGAGATATTGCGAACCTGTTCTTGTCCAACTGAAGCAAATTGTTCTGGGGATCTGAGTGCGCAGAGTGACCACTCGTAGCCCGAACTGCCCATGGCTTCACCCAGCCGTTGCAAACGTTCAGGTACCTCTGGCTGTGCCGGCAACGATCATTGTTCTGGATCTCTGTGATCTGGTCAGGAATCGATACCAACATGTTCGAGCCTGCGGATCCAAGAGTCTCCGTGCCGGGGTCCTTCACTCTCACTCCCAGGAACTGCAGCCGAATCTTGGCCTTGTGGCGTCTCGTGGCTGCGAGCATGTTCCCTTGGAACAATAGCTGGAGTCTTTCATTGTACACTCTCTTCCTCTGTTGATCATCGGTCCTTGAGACCGCTTCTGTGATGCGTCTGCTGTCATGGGTCCATAGTTGCTCATGCCTCACCAAATCCTCGATCAGCACCCACCCTCCTTCATCACATCGAATGACGCTGCTGAATGCCACCTGGCACCTGTTGTCAAGCCATTCCGAGCCTGGGCGCCTGGCGATTCTGTGACGCAGGTCAGATTGAATGCATGATAGCGCCCAATCCGCGTTCCTTCTGCGATGATGGGTGATGTTGCGAAGGACAACTTCGTTCACGATGTCCCATCGATTGTGGATGAAGCTTGCACCCTTGGTTGGGATCAGGTCGAGAATCCCGCATCGGATTGGCCTTCCGCCGCCGATGCATTCGTAGCCTGCATTGGTGTAGCCCTGAATAGTGTCATCATATTCAAAGCTAGGACGGTCTCCTCGTTGAGGTAGGCGTCGGTCGCGATGGTCCGAAAGCTGCTCAATGAGGTCCACCACCCGCTGGCTGTTCTCTGGTCCCATGTCCTGCAGTGGTACGCCACAAGCATCATGTAAGCCCCGACGGTTCTCCACATCCGTGCAGAGATTGTGTTTGTTCTCGTAACGGATCAAGACCACATCACCCCGTACGGCTTCGCCTCCGCGTCGCGGTCGGGCTTTGGCCTTGGGTCGTCGGTCCGAGGATGCAACACTCACATGGTCTGTGGTGTCAACGTCCATTGGCTCATCTTGTTGTGGAGGTGTTCGACGTGGATATCGAAGAAGGCTTTCCTTGATGATCTGGATGCCTCGAAGTACCAGATCCCGGGTCGCAGCATTTTCCGTGCAATTGGACAGATGGTGTTGATCACTGCCACAAGCGATACAGAACGTGAGGCGATCGCTTCCGACCGACATTTCGCCCTGAGCGAGTACTCCCACATAGTCCTGAAGCTGCGCGACAAATCCTTCACGAATCATCTGCCTGGGATCAGGGTCTTCTGCACCTTGTTCTTCTTCGGGTTGCGCATCCACATCTACATCCTGTGCAGGTATTGGTGGAGCAACGGAGAACCCTGGATCGTCCGTGACGTTGTCAGCGGCCTGTGTCTCGTCGGTTCTCGCAATCTCTACGGGGTAGATATCGCCATCGACGATCACTGTGAAGTCAATCACGAGGTCAGCGGACATGTTGTTGACGATCTCAGCGACTTGTTCATTCTTCTTGGGCGGTGTCCTCTTGCGCGGGGAGTCAACCGTGATCAGCTCGATAGCTTCGGCCGACGCGTAGCGGAAGAATGATCTTTCGATCCCCCTCACGCACGCATTTGCCCCCTCAAGGCCACCCCAATTTGGAAAATGACTTGGGTGTAATTGTAAGAAGCCCGAGTGCCAGCTCCACCGTGTCACCCAGGAGTTCCTCCTTGGGTAAGGCTGACCCTCTGTAGCATTCTTGGCGCTCCTCCGGAGTCAAAAGCATTCTCATGAAACCAGCATAAGCGCAGTTCCCGGCATCGTAGTAGCAGATGTAGCATGTCTTGCCTTCGGAGTCGTATCCTCTGTCCCATGCCAACTGTTTGGCCTTTCCCCATGCCGCGTACTCGATGGCCTGACTGGCTGTGATTCGGAGACCACCGTAGTGAGAAACCGTCTTGCCAATGTCTTCGTAGACCACTTCCGCACAAGCTTTGAGGAACTCCTTGATGTCCATGCGAGGGTCCACAAATTGAAGCCTCAGGTCATAAAGGTGCTTTGCGCAAGCCAAGGTGTACTTCTGGGACGCGACTAAGTCATTGAAGGAGCCGATTTGATGCTGCATCTTCAAGGCTGAAGTATGCGCGCACCCAATGCAGTGTCCAGGATACCCGTTTCCAGTCGGCTTGAAGAAGGCCTGTGCGTAGCACTCAGCCAACTTCATTGCGTCACATCCAGGGCAATAGAACGTTCTCCCTTTGACATAGCCGGTGTTCGGGGTCGCGTAGGTGTCGATCCGGAACCAGTAGTGCCTGTTGTCGTAATAGGCTTCGGGGACAGTCATGGCGATGTCAAAGTCCTGCCAGGTGACTGCGGACGATTCAGCGACCGTGTCACCCTGGGCACCCGACCTGATCTGTTGCTGCTGTTCTCCCGTGAACCATGTCTGCGAAATCTTGGTGGACGTCTTGACTTCACTCTTGTCCTCCCAAATCTCGACAAGCGACGGGTGAGCGACCGTGTCGGCGCGGACAGTTTCGTCCCATGATCGGATTCTCGATGCCTCAACGAAGCAAGTGGATACCATCTTCTCGCAGAACAGCTGCTTCTCATAGATAGCGTAGCCCAATTTGAACCTGACCCGATTGTCCGGTGCTGGCACCTTTTCGGCTGACAGTGTATGCACGCCTGATGACGCATGCTTCATCTGGCTGTACATTCTTGACCAAAACGAAGATCCATGAATCACCACGCATGCTCGGGCTCGCAACTCCAGTTCAATATACATTCCCAGCGCGTGGAAACCGTTGAACAGAGAAGCTTTGTGCTGAAGGTAATTGCTAGCTGCTCCAACGAACCGTAAGTCGTGGTTGATGTTGACAATTGGAGGGCGCGTGGTACGCTTCCCTGCTGCGATGATAGGGTCGACGTACGTCACCTTGAGCTGTCGTTGCAAGTCAGTACGGATCGCTGCTCCGTCTCCGACTTCACTCATCGGAAAAGACATGTTCTCGATGAGAATTGCCTGGAGAGACAGATGGTAATGCAGCGTGACGGTTGCAAGCTGCTCTTCAGTCAAGCCATCCAATGTCGCATTCACAGATTCCAACGATCCTTTTGTGACTTGGAAGTTGTAGTTGGCACCTGTGGTGATCGACGGGCTCACAATGTAGATCTCGCTCCACCCATGCATGCCGAGGTTCTCTCTCAACGTGTGCGTTGATCCCCTGGTCCTTGCAACCATGTCAAAGTCTTGGACGAGGATTGTGCATTGAGAGCGCATAGTCGCGGCATCAGGTTTGCCACCCATACCCAAACTATTGCGAAATCCGTTCAGCGTGTTCATGGTGTTGATTCTTGCTTCTTCCGGAATGTCATCGTTGTCGACAAGATCGCGATCTGCCTCGATCATCACTGCCGAGGTAAGCATTGGAGGAGAAGGAAGATGCACGCATGATACCAATGCCAATGCATGGTACAGCCGTGAATACATCCGTAACCACACCTTTGTACTCAGCTTCACGTAGACCTTCAGGTTGAGACCCTTGTCATCATTTTGAGAGACGGAACGGATCCTTGCCAAATAGGTCACCAGTCTTCTGACGTAATGCTGAATCGGTGTGGTCCCCACGTCGTGGTTGGCCACAAACTTTGGCGTCTCATCAATGGCAGGTGGGTACTCGTCGTGATCACGGGTCGTCGTCAGCAAGATCGAACGACAGCCCTTCTCATCGATGTTGACATAATGGTACCAACTTTCCTGAGCGCCAGCAGGGATTGGAGCTTCCTCCCATGTCGGTTGCGATGGTTCCTCTTCCGGTTGCGAAGGCGGTTGTTGTGGAGGAGGTGCCGCAGAAGATGACGACGCCGATGCCGTTGCCTCGTCCGTCCTTGCCCTCTTTGGTCCGTGGCTAGGGGTGGCTCGAGGTCCGGCAGCGGATCCTTGCGATTGTTCCGGCGTTCTTCCATGCTCAGGGTGCACGATTCCTTCCGGTTCGAGGTTGCTTGCCGTAGGCATCGCAACTCTCCCCGTTGAGTATACCCAGCTAGGATGCCGTTGAAGGTTGGGCGGAAATAGGCCATCATCTTGCATAAGCGGACTTGGTGCCCTCATCTGTTGGAATTCCGCTTCCCATATGCCCAATGTGGCGCGTTTGGTAGAGCAGTCGACCACGTACCCAGATTCAACTCCGCATTGATTCCAGGTGTAGCCACGGAACGCATCCGGCAATTGGAAACCGTTCTTGTCCTGAGCTGCACATACGGCATCCACATGGTACTTGAGGAAAGCATACGTGGTGTAGTCGGAATCGGGGAGCACGTCATTAGACCATCGATAATGCGGGAGTCCAGTTTGTGGATCAATCCATGATACATAGGAATGAAGCACGTGGAGACAAACACTGAACGCCTGGAGTGAGTTCATCGCAAAGGCGAGCGGATGTCCCATGCCTTGAGGCAATGTGCGCATCATCAAAGCCAGCTGGTGAACGTTGATTGGCGTAGCGCCATCGTTGCCCGCTGCACATTCCTGGTTGTAGGTCCGAAGCCCATACCCAGTGTGCTTTGCGAACATGTACATCAGCTTGCACACCCTACATAACGTAGGCTCTCCCAACAGGTCGGATTGGTCAGGTGCTCTGCCTGACATAGGCAACTTGTGGTAGTAGTCCTGATTCACCGTATACCATTGTTGAATTCTCGTGTCTGTCACGGCCTGATAGGGCGTCTCCACGGAATTGATGAGAACGGCGAGATTGTAGTACACGTCCGCATTGACGATGTTCCTGGTTGCAGTGTTCAAGTCGAACCGAACTTGTTTTCTTTCATGTTCCAGTTCAACCACAGCCAACTTTGCATCATCGCGGATCACTTCCTCATCCACCATAAATCTTGTGATGGCATGAAACTTCCCTCCGTAGTCAGCAACAATGTGTTTGAGACCTCCACCAAACTTGATGACCATGGCGAGGATCTCCCCATAGGGTTTGTCCATGTACTCCTCCGGGGCGGCGAACAAGCAAGCCTTGAGGATTTCTCGAACTCGAATGGAAAGATCCCCTCCTGGCGACAGATTTGCACACGTGAACAGCAAGACCAAAGGAGGTGCTTTGAAAGCTGCCCATGTGCGAATGAGATCATTGTCGACCACTTTGTCTTTCGTAATCTTCGGTGGGAGCGAAACGCTCTGCGACGAGTCCTCAGAATACATCTGCAGAAACTTGTGGAACTTCAGGAACGTCCGCATCATCCCACCAGAAGGGAAAAACTTCTTCATAGTCCACTCCTTCGAAGGCCGGCTCGTAGGCATTGTAGCTTTCACCCATGGCTCGGGATTCGGTCCTTCCTCCGTAGGAGAGAAGTACCTACACCCTAATCGACTTCACGGTTCCGGGTGCTCTGTAAGAGGCACCCTTCCCCGATCCGTCGGGTCAGACCTTAGTTGTTCCTTAGTTGGGGCTGTGTTATAGCCCCTTCATCAGCGTCTATACACTGACGTTGCTGCCATGCAATGTCCTCAGATTCATGTGCATCATGACTGACACTGACATGAGCTCGAACAAGGCTGCGAACATTCCTCGCAATCGACCGCCATGACACATCAATGCGCTGCGACAAACTGCTCTTCGATTCATGGTCCAAGCAATCATCCAGTCTCACCATCAAACGATCCGCTTCAGGCATGTTAGAGAACATGATCCTGCGTCCACCACCATCGCCACCAGCACCAACATGGTCATCAATCTTAACCTTCGTCACCTTGCCACTTGAAACAAGAGCATGCAACTCTGGCCAAGACCAACATGAACATGAAGAAGGCATGTCAAGCGAAAAATAGACGTCGGAAAATTCCGCACACTTCTTCAGCAGGCGTTTGAGAGATTTCAAGACACTTCTGAAAACCTTGTACTTCCCACCGGAACGTTTCTCACCCCCCACGCAAGCCCCTTCACTACTTCCAGGACCAACACCTGATCGCAAAAGCGATGCCACGAATAGCACAGGTGTGCGCAGGTCATTCCGGCACGCATCCTTCATTGCACCGATAAGGCTGTCCTCATCGGCCTTAGAGCCAATTAGCTCCTTGCAAGTTATGCGAGCGCATCCCTTAGTGGACTTAGGCACGGCGTAGCCATTGCCCAAGCCACAGAGGTCAACAATCATGCGGTCAGGCTTTCGTCCACCAGCCTTCGACGGCATTGCTACCAATCTCCCATCGCCCGTTGCCTGAAAATTCAAGGCCTTAAGCAATCTCCTGGATATTTGGCTAGTCAACTCGCATTTATCAGATCGATCCTTAGCGTCCGAATCGGTCATGTGCGAATGTTTGGACGAGCACACGTCAGACGACTTAGGATGCAACGCGACGTTTGCGGCAATGTACTCCCATTCATCCTTGCAGTAGCCGAGCTCAACGGCGGTTCCGGGAGATACAGGATCCCGAAGGGTATAACGCTGCCCGTGAGTGCATCCTTGGATCTTGATGCTCTTCCACATGGCATCTTCCTGAAGTCCCTTGTACTGCTTGGTTTCCTGGACTGGTACTCGAGGAGGTACTTCGATGATGATTTGGAACCCCCATGATGCCGCTCTGCGCGCAATTCTTTGGACGACCTCCCCCCATGGGTAGTCTGTCCGCAATTTGGCCCTTTCAGGGTTGTCAGCGATTTTCCGACTCAGCCACGAATTCTTGCCCAACACCCCTGCGCCAATGAAGATCACGGAGTTAGGGTTGTTTTTCCTTGCTTCCACCACATCGAAGAGGTAGGCACACATGGCGTCGTCAACTTCTCGCCCCATACTCAGAACATTCACTTGCAACCCAGGGTCGTAGTGAGAATCGGGAGCATGCTGCGCAATGCAATCCTTGCCAGGAGCATACTCATTCCACCAGTTCTCCTCATCGACTCCTACCAATGTCCACACCGTCACTGCCTTTGGAGCATCTTTGATAGTGATACGGTATTTCCAACGGCTGTAAGGATTCTTGTAAGTATGGACCAACCCTCCATCGTGGTCGAGGAATTGGATCACCAGGCCCTCCTTGGGTTTGTTTTCGGCGAAATTGACCACGTGAGGCACAATTGCTCCATCATATCCTTGATATTCCCTTTTCTGTTCAGCCGCATCATGCCATACATCCTCGTACACTGACGACCATTGGTCATAGCCGAATTGGGAGGCTTGACTTTTGGACTGGCCGTTGAAACAAAGAGGTAATGTAAAGCCCTGGTACCCCCCATGGATGGCACGCGCCAGTGTGACAACCACCGCTCGCCATTTGGCGGGCAGGGCGCGCACATAAGACTGGCCCAAAGGCGGTTCAGGAGGAGGCAAAAACGGCGGCGCAAGGACGTCCGCAATAGCGGCGGGGCGCAAATGCCCCCGTACCGGATGGTACTGAAACACAGCACGCTCCACATAGCGGTCGAACTTGCCCGGTTGATCAAGGATAGCAGCACGGTCCTCCATTTGGTGCCACTGCCCTTCACGAAGAATCCAAGTCGACCGAAGGTAGCGACCAGGCGGCAACGCGGAAGGCGGCCCCCGCAGCATGCGCGGGAACTTGACAACCAGGATGGGGTCCACACTGTCATGTTCTTGCAAGCCTTCCTTACTCGACAATCCAGCGCGATACAACACCTGAGGGAGGATCGGCGTCTGCGTGTAAGGAAAACAAGGCACCTCGCTCTTGAACGAGTAATGCTGTTGGCCCTTCTCATCCGTGCTTTGTGTATGAGTAGGGCGCATCAGATCCATAATCTCTTGGGAACCAATGAGGGCCGGCGGAAAAATGTTGATGAGCTGACACGCGTGTGTCCAGGACACAGAATCCTTGAACGACTTGGTGTGTATGTCCGCTGACATCTTGGCAGTGACCTCATAGGCAAGAGAAACGTAACCTTCCTGAAAGATAGAATGCATCCATCCAATGCAGATGCCGTGGGTACGTTCCAAATGACGCATAGTCGGATTCTTGCCCGTGCGAATCACCCCGATCATGGTCTGGTTGTCGTCGTAGAAGACGAAGTTGGGGTCTTGCCCCCCAAGCTGCTGCCACAACGTGATAGCAGGCAATCCAAGACGTGACATGGCAAAGTCGGCCGCGACAATCTCGGCCTCAGGTGTGGAATGACTCAAGCACCCCTGCCTTTTGCTAAGTCCCGCCAAGGGAAATCTTGTGTGAGAACCTTGAATGTGCAAGTGAGCACCGGAGGTAGATTTCAAACTTTCTCCACAACCTGCATAGTCCGCATCTGCAAACAGCCCGATGGACGAGTCCTCCAAGGAGTTCCCGACCCATCCAATCATCATGTGATGTTTGGACTGGTGCACATAGGCCATGAGATGATGAAGAAGAGCATCCTCCTTCTTGGTCCATTTCGTGATCTTGCGTGCGAGATTGTTGATACTGCGCAGAAGATCAAAGCGGCAAATGCGCGCGGCATAAAGCAATTTCATGAGAATGCTTGCTGCCTGCGGAGCAAGTGCACCGCGATTAGCCTCGTTGATCTCCTCTTCCTCTGGCGCCTTGGGAATAGGTGGAGGCGGAACAAGCCGACCATCCTTATCAACAGGCATGGTGTGTCCACACCACGTGCATCGATGGCTTTTACCTGACTGTGCCGGAGCGCGAGCTGGGTGATTCTTAGTCTCCTCAGCCGGACTCGGCGATGGTACCGTCTTGAATTTTGTCGGATCGAACCCAGTCACGTCGCAGTACTTCTTGACTGTCATGTCCAGGTACGTCTCCATGTCGTAGGTAACGGTCTGCACCTTCGTTTTGTCATGCAACGTTGCCTCGCCCTTGGAGATGCGACAACCCAGATACAAACCCAGTGGCGTTTCTTCTTCCAATCGAAGTTCTTGGCGCAGCATGTCCCAACCCTTGGGCAGGTTCTCTTTGGGCCCTGCCATCTTGAGATCATCCACGTAGATGACAAGTAAGAGCTTCATCTGCGGGTGGAAATACAATGATGGCCATTCGTCGCCAATCGGCTTGAATCCTACTTTCTGTACCGCGGTATGGCAATGTTGTTCCCACATGGTTCCTGCGTCAGGATGTCCATATAGAGCTTTGATCAGGCGACACACAGGTCTACGGAATTTATGCCTTTTCGCAGATGGATGCCAGGCTTCATCAGGCAGTTCAACCCAACATGGAGTGCCCGATAATCTCGCCTGAATGTATGCTTGGATAGCATCCGCCATCTGGACATCGTTGCCAGGAAGGCATCCGTAATAATCTGCCCACCGTGAGGCGTCAAACGTAGCCGGGGAATTCCCCAAATCCTGAAACAATGCGGCTTCCATATTCTGGTCTTTGACCTGATCACCGAGTAGTACACCTCGCCCTTTGAACTTCCTGGCAGGATCGTCCTCTTTGAGCTGATAGTTCTTCTCGTATATCAGTCCATGTACTCGCGCCATATGTACTTTCTCACCTTTCTTCTTTGCCTCAGCGACGACGTCGTCATATTCACGCGTAGTTGAGAAATCAAACACCTCTTGGTCCCACAATCCCTTCCATTCTTTCATGAAAGCTTCCATGGCCTTGGGGTTGTTGACCATCTCCTTGCGTGTGACGGGTCGAGTGACCATGGCATTGAAGCATGATCCTCCTGCATGATTCTTTTCCCGATGTACGTTTCTGTGAGAAGTCGTACACGGCATAGACGGAATCCAGTTATCATCCATGACCATATGCGCCGGAACGGCCGGCACGACATCTGCCAAGAATTGTTCTTGTGTGTATTGATCCACATAGGACTGTGCCCAGGACCATCCATCGTCGTCGTCAATGGACACGTTGAGTTGCAGATCAATTTCTTCACATGGAACAATCTTGGGAAAGATCATGTTGTCCAAAATCTTGGTGACTATCTTCTTCCCTATCACAGCCTTCTTCCGGTCCTTCTTGGCAACTCGAGCTTTGTCTCGCTTTTCTTTCTTGTACGCTGCCTTCTTCTCCGCTTCACTCATTTTCTTCCATGCTTCCGGAGAATAGGAATGGATAGGTCGCCGTGTAGGAAGGGTTCGTCGACCATCACTTCGGATCTTGTATGGAACTCCCCTTTTATCGATCTTGCAGGCTTCACCATCATCAGTGAGATATACAATGCCGTCCCCTTTCTTCCCCGTACTCCAATGTTCAATCTCCTCAGGAGCCAACTTCTTTTCTTTCAAGATCTTGATGATCTCTCCAGGTTCTTCGATGTCTCCTTCGGGGATGAGTCTACCGGTTGGACCGACTTCGCGGGGCGATCGTCGATCTTTCCCAGTGACCTTTGGTTCAGAAGGAGGCGGTGCTGCACGTAGACCTAGCTCTTCGTCTAGTTCTTCGAGTCTTTTGTCTCCTATAGCATCAATGGCTTCATGTTCTGCTGACTTGAAGACTTCGCCAGACGGCTCCGTCTCTATGTCAGATGGATCTATGTCCTGTAAGTCGGGATCTTCTCCGGGATCCGGTGGAGGAAGAAAACCATCTTGATCATCATCATCCCCGTTGCCACCATTTCCTCCAGGCGGACCGTCATCCCCGTCATCGACGTCTTTTATCTCCTTGCCAGCGAGGTCAACGTTGTCCCTGAGTCCCTCAATGGTTGAGTTCATCCTCTCGTACTCGGCTTTCAGGGGAAACGTTATCTCCTCTGGGAAGTAGATAACTTCTGTCTCGTACGGTCTCATCAACTTCCTGGGAACAGATGCGTCCATCGACAAGTTCGCATTGGCAAATTCCTTCATGTCCCAACGCGATACTTCTTGGACCACCTTGACCAGCAGTGATGATGTATCCGGCGAAAATGCCTGGGATCCCCTTTGGATCGAACTTGTTGCCATATGTCTTCGGCCTTGTATCCGTCGGCTTGAAGAAGACTTTGGCCCCAAACGGTATGGCTTTTCCCTCGAAGTCCTTTCCAGTCATTCGTTTCCATGCTGAATCACCATCGCCCTCCACGTCTTCAATGTTGAGGTTCTGCATCACGCAATTCAGCGCAAAGGACCAGTATTGGGCGGGTAATCCGGCGTGTAGCATGGATGCTGCGACTGTGTTGATCACTTCTTGATTTGATCGCTCAGCGAGTGAATTGTTACTGGGTTTCCCTGGAAGGGAATGATCTATCACGATCTTCAACTGCGCCATAGCTGAATCGAACTCTGGTGCTTCATCACTATACGCCATATGAATCTTGCGTCTCCCCATTAGGCGTCTGATGGCCATGACGACCTCGTCAGTATTCCTTGAAGCCGTGGGAATCGCTGCGATCATTTTGGTGGCGATGTCTCTGATGACTAGAACTTCACGTGCTCCATCATCGAGTCCGATACCTGCTTCGGCGGCCTTGCGCATATCGAGGAAGTCGAACGTCACAAGATCTCCCCAGTGTTTGATCACACGTTGAAACGCACCTCGTTGTGTCCGCAAGTGCTTCATCTTCGCGCGTATGCACGATTCGCAATATGGATTGCGGTAGCGATGAGTACACAGATGTGCCAACGTCTTGGCTTCGGCTTTCAGTGTTCCGACTCTGGCCTTGCGGCTCGGCGCACCGTCGCCTTCCACATCAATGATCACCTCATCGTCACCGTCCAATGGAATTTCACCCACTCCTTTTCCTTCGTCGTCGTCCGGAGGTCGTCCGGCCTCGGACTCTGGCACTTCTTCTATAGGAGGTTCTTGGGGTTCAGTATCAGGAGGTCGTTCATGATCGTCACCTTCTTCTTCTGCTTCAATTTCGCTCGGTGCAGCTTCAGCGGCAGCTGCGACATTGACGTCAACATCAACCGCGGTTAGCATACCCTTGAAGATCTCGGTGATCGCTTTGGCCTCCGGATCATCATGAACCAGTGACTTGGAACTCCCGGCGCGAATGTACGGGATGTCACCGTTCACGAACAGAGATATTCTCTTGCCCTGCGGGTTGATCATGAATGGTTCCCTTCCGGGTGGCCACACAAACCCGTAGTTGAAGTTCATGCATCTCTTGCCTATGGAAAGCACCGACGGTGTGTCGTCCAACACATAAGCGTTGATCGGTTCCTCGAACGACTCAGTCTGGAAATTCGACACGAGATCGGTATCGGTGATTCCATTTGCTGTCTGAAATGATATGGGCTCTGGAGTCACGAGTGTCTCGAGACTGTGCTTCTCGATCTTCTTCTGAGATATGAGGTCGTGGCCACACCCAGTGTCCATGAGAAATTTGATCTTCTTCTTGAGGATGACTGGTTGAACCATGCATTTGAATACACCTTGATTGATGATCCGTTTGCTGTGCGCAGCGTCGAGTTCACGCTCAACGATGGAATCCTCACCGTCGTAGAAGGAAACTTCTTCCACCCGAGACGTTCCTGGGATTCGTACGAATGAAACTCGATCTCCGCATTGATCATCATCGTCGTCAACCATGTCTCTCATGATCTGTGCCCTCAATCTCGCTTTGTGCTTGGCGAATTCCAAATTCACGGCGCGATCCTCATTGTTGACAAGCGCTTCCATGTCGACGTACTTCACCTTCCGCTCCTTGTCCTTCTTCGATCTTCTAGGACACGAAGAAATGAACTTCACGTCATCGGCGAATGTCACATTACGCTTATCTCTTTTCGGGTCGACGTAGTCGGTCCCGAGGATTCGTCGTCTGTTGAACAATCCGAATCAGCGTCGCTGTCAACGGATGGACAATCTGACTCCTCCTCATCTTGTCTTGAAGATCGCTTCCATATAGCCGGGGCTGATGGATTCCACCTTCGGCACAATCTGATGGCGGGTGCCGCAGGGAGTGCCTTGGCCTTGGCATTCGGCTTCGCTGGAGCTGCCTTTGCTTCGGATTTGGCTTTAGCTTTTGCCTTTGGTTCCGGAGCTGGGGTAGCTGCTGCCTCATGCTTGAAAGGACAATTCTCTCTTGAGCACGAGCCTGTGTTCTTGAACGAGTAGCATATCCTATTTCCTCCTCCTCCAGACGGACTTGGAGTTCTCGTCCTCGGCGTAAAGGGTCGCTCTGGAGTCTTCTTCGAGTGACTGAATGGGCACTTGTCACCATTTCGACACCCTGCATCTGTGAAATGGAACTTGCAGCGGATTTGCTTCTTGCTCTTGTCGCCTCTGTTGTCCGCTGACTCACTCCTCGTCTTCTTCTTGGGCTTTGGCTTGGTCTTCGCATGACTCTTCGCTTTGCTTTGAGGTAGTACAGGTGTTGCTTTATCCGGCTTGGTCGGCGAAGCCTTGACCTTTGCGGATGGAGCTGCGTTAGGCGTTGGTTTCTCAGGTACCTTGGCCGGTGCAGCGAGCAAATCCTTGCCCTCAAGCATCTGGCGCAAACCAATTTGGGTCTGAGTGAGATTTGATTGTTCTCGTCTCCGCATGATGGTACGGTCGATGATCTTCATCAGATTGTCGTACGATCGGTCTTCATGATTGTAGGGCAAGTGTTCGTAGTGCATGCCCAACTCCATCTTCATTGCGGGCGAGTCCTTGATCTTGCTGTACAAGCAATCACGGAGAGCTGTTTTGGATGGTATGTCTTCTGGCCTCATCCGTCCCAGAACTTCCAACCACGTCTGCTTGAACGTATGAAGTTTGTTGTCGCCTTGGTACTGGAGCTTCACCAGATACTCGAGAGTGATGATCATGTCGAGACGATCGTGCGTTCGAAAACTTTCATACATCATCGCAATGATTTGTCGTCCTTTGATGATCTTCCCTTCGGGCCTGCTGATGTAATCGTTGGCCTTCCGGTTCACCTCCAGGTACAGATCAGCAGATTTGTCACCACCAGCGCGTAGCATTGCGACCATGGCGATCCCCAATTTGACGTCTACGCTCTTGAACTTCTTGTGTCCTGAATCGTTCAGTGCTTCGACATCAGGGAATGGGTTGAACGCTGGTGCCAGCCATAACATCCAGTCCTCATGATTTGGGTCGGCTGATGCTCCTAAAACATTGGCCGTGCATACGGATCGCCAGTTGTTGAGGTGAGTGAGAGTAGGCCATGGAGGAACGGTCACTTTATCGGCCTCCCTCCTGGAAATTCTCACCTCTGTGACTTCAGGATCTGCGTCTCCATCAGGATCACGCGCATGAGAGCCAGGATCCGATTCAGGTTTGCCTCCACCGCTTCTCTTCTTATCATCATCGTCATCATCAGGCGGATCTGGAGGGTCATACCCCGTGCCGGTTCCTTCATCATGCTCTCCCTCTTCGTTCTCGTCGCCAGCTTCGTCACCGTCATCGTCTCCATTATCTTCCTGAATCGTTTCAGCGAATAATCTCCACTCATCACGATCAGCTCTGAGACGTTGTTCGGCTTTCTGGGCCTTGAGTACTTCGCTTCGCAGATCGGCAATCTTCTCTTCGTACCGTTCCGCGACCTCTTTCTCGATCTGACGCCTCCTTGCCTCATGGATAGAATCGTCATAGGCGACAGGGGGACCAATGAGGTCGTTGCCCTTCGTAGATGCGGTAATGCCGTCGATACCAACAGGTCTTGAGGAGCTGGCAGATGCTGTGGACTTCGATCCCAACATCCCGCGATCCTCCAAGAGTTCGCGTAGCTGTCGATCACGCACGGCTGCCGCATCACTTTTCCCATGAAATCCGCTTGGTATGCCGAAACAAAGTGGCTGCACTAGGCGTGGAACGCGCAAGTGCTGGGCTGCTAATACCTGGCACGTAGTGCTCGGGCATTGCATCCGCCACGATTGGCGTTGAATTGCGGCCAGTGAAGAAGTTTCCACCGGTAAATGTAATTCCATCCATCGCAAGGTTCTTGTCCTTGTCCGATTCCGAGAATGCGAACTTCTCTTTGGCGACTGGACTAACTTGACTTGGGGACCGTATTTCAGGGGATCGTACCTCACCTCCTACGGAAAATGCAGGCACTACTTCCTTTCCTACGTGCTCCCAGCCAGACTCAGTAGTCCTCGAAGACATGGGCATGCTCGAAGGCCGTGTCACTCCGCCATAGTTGGAGTTCCGCGCTGCCTCCAATTCGCTGCGTGTCCTCGCTTGAAGATCTTCTTGTGCTTTGAGTGTTTTCCTGAGTTCACTCAGCTCGTCGTGCAAGGTAGGCAATGCGCGCCTTGCATGATCTTCATTCTGATGAAGTCGGTCCTCTGCATCTTGCATCCTCCTCACAGCCATTTTGCGGTACTCTTCCTCTTCACCAGACGTTCGCGAAGCCGAAGTCGTTCTTGATCAATGGCTGCGCTGTTTCCAGCTAGCCCTTGGATCTCGTTCACGGCCCGCAACTCCTGATTCTTGACCAAGTGGAATCGTTCCTGCATTGCTTGTAAGGCTTGTTCCGAACTTGCTGTGTTCGACCGGAGGAACAAGTTCTCTCTGGCATGTTCATGAAGTTCATGAGTCAGACGCTCATACTCACGTGCCATAAGCTCACCATCGCCTTGCGCTCTTGCCTCCAACTGCACAAAGTTAGTGGCTGCTTCCGTGCGAAACACGTGTAGCTGTTGAGCCAACTCCTCGGCAACGGCATGTGCTTGACGTTGTTGAGCAGAGTTCTGTTCATCCATGCGAAACAAAGCTGCTTCATAGTCTCGCTTCATCTCCTGATTGACATTGTTGATGTGCCTCATGGCTAAGCATGCATGGTCACGTTGTCGTTCCAATTCTTCGATGCGAATCCCAGATCCTTCATCTTCTTGTTGCATCTCCTTGATCTTATCCATCAGGGTCTGGACAACTCCTTCGTACTCTTGCATCTGACTGCGATAGTACATCTGCTGCGCAAGATTCGATGCTTCGAGTTGTTGCGAAATCGTCAGTTCCTGATAGGCATTCGGACCATCGGCTATGGCCGGCGTGGTCACCGATGACGCATCACCACGTGCAGGAATAGTGTCCAGAGTCATATCCAGATCGTCAGCATCGCGTGGTTGATTGGTAACCATCCTATTCCATGTCATGGACTTATCACGCCCACGAGTAGCCGAAGTCCTTGATCGTGCTGAAGAGCTTCTCGAAGATGATGGTCTCGACTTCTTTTCCAAGGTCTTCACTCCTTTGTCCTTGGCCCTGGACGTAGTCCGAGGTGCCTGAAAACCAGACGCTTCGGCTCGTCGTTCTGGAGCCTTGCCCGTCCTCGAACCTGTGGATGTCGGACGCGAAGGCGTAGATGCTCTTGGTAGACTCTTTGCTTTCACCTTGGGAACTGCCTTTGCAATGGCAAGCGCAGAAGATTGACCTTTGTCATCTTCCGTGGAGCTATCAACGGATTGCACCACTGTGTCATCAGCTGTTGACTCACCAACGGCTGGCGCTGCCACATCGGCACCGAAAGTCATTGTCGTATCTTGGCTTGATCCCGAGTTCATTGTGGTCGTAGTAGATCAAGTAGTCGTTGCTGTAGAAAGGCAGAGCCGCGTACGGCTGATAACCTGCGTGGGGATTTGATCTCGATTATGCTGCTGCTCCCCCACCAGAGCTGTAATGAATATAGGTGTGGCTGGCTTGCACTCTCCACAGACTGGGACCCTGTCTCTCTCACACTTCCACACGTGCAATCCTATGCAGGCAGAACCGGCGGCCGTTCCTTTTGCACTCGCTGCCGGCGGCGGTTCGTCTGTGCAACGGGATAGCTCTGATTGCTCAGGATAGAAGATACATATAGCACTTAGCTATGGGCATTGACTTGAGCCTTGAGCCAAACGTTGCGTGGGCGGTCACATAGAAAGGTAAAGTCGAGGGACGCGTAGCGTGCCCCCTTAGAGTCGAGGGACGCGTAGCGTGCCCCCTTCCCTTGCACTTTACATGGTCTTGCTCACAGCTCTTATAGTGACACCTTAGAACTTGACAAGGCATCGCAGTCCGTTCGCATTTTTCCTATTGGGGTACTCCATACAATCACCGGGCCGGAAATAACAACTCACCGAATTTTATTAAAACGCTTCGGAGTGAAGAAGAAGTCAAAAAACAAACCGCAAACGTAGGCATACTGGAAACTAGCAGTATTTGCACTGGCAATGGGAAAGTGCTGCAGACTCCTTATGTCAGCGGGCGTCAAAGAACTTTGCAAGTATGGTCCTATGCACAGCTGGGATCTACTAGGGTTATTATTAAGGTAACTATACTTATAATTACTTACAACCCCAGTTAAGGTACTTATAATCATAGTTACTAAGTCCCATGATCCTCCAAGTAGGGGATCTAGTACTCTGAGCCCGTTTCTGAAGTGTGATGTCGCCAGGTATTGAGGTCCTTATTATATTATACAACAGTATATTCTGATATACTTCAAAACTTACTATAATATAATACAAAAATCTTGCTTCAAATTATACTATAACAAATACAATATAACAAGGACTATACTATAAAATATTCTGATATACTTTCACAATACCATATAATATAATATATCTGTCTCCAGGCAAAGGCTCCTGCGAGAGGTTCACGAGGAAGCGCTCGATGGCCTTTTGCTGCGCCCGCGGCTTGCCCAGCTGCGCTCTGAGCAGCCCTAGCTCATGGCGTTTTTTGTCGCTCATGGCGGTTTGGGGTTTAGGCTTTAGGGAGTTCATGGTTGGGATAGGACTAAAGATGTACATGTTTGTTCCTTATTAGGTGTCAGTACCCGTAAAAATGTGAAATGTTACCCAACCATGACAAAGGGTCTCTCCACGTTCTCCCAAAGCCAATTCCAGGCGACTTCATGCTGCGAGTTCCAATCTTTGGGCACGAGGGACCTGACTTAAAGGATCATGGGACTTAGCAACTAGGGTTACTATTTGGGTAACTGCACTTGTAACTACTTATAACCCCGATCAAGGTACTTATAACCATACTTACTAAGTCCCATGATCCTCCAAGGAGGATCGGTGGGAAGAAGAGCAGATAGCTTTTACCAAGGGGCAGCTACTAGCAAGAGAGTAGGAAGAAGAAGGAGAAGAAGAAGCAGGATGGGAAGAGATTGTGGGAACAGGTCTACTGTATACCCTTCAACCACAGGGTCCCTATGAAGAGGTAGGAAGACTCGCAGCAGATTCTTAGCTCGGAGGACCTCAAGGAAGCCAGCATGACGGCCTTGAACTCGGGGAGGTTGATCTCACCCTTGCACTTGGCAAGATTCAGCGAGAGAACGTCACACTCCTCCTGCAGGCGGTAGGAGTTCGCTACGTTGGTCACAATTGGATCGAAGTACTCCAAGATGAACTTCATCCAGTTGCTATTTGCGTAGCCCATAACCGCAGCATTGAAGAGAAACATTTCATCGAAGGTCGTAGGCACCTTGAGAGCAGAGGCTTTCGTCGTTCCCTCCTGTCCCTCCTGGGTCTTTGCGAGCTCGTTTGCAGCTTCGGTTTCTTGTGGTACCTCTTCCTCCTCTTCCTCCTCATCAGACTTGCTGTCCAAGTCCTCTATCATTTCTACGTCTGCTCCTTTCTTGGCAGCAGTATTCCAACTTCTCTGCAGGATTCGAATCCGCCCTGCGTACTCTCTCCTGCAATGAATGTACGCGCCCCCTGCATAGGTCATCACTGCCGACAGGCCCAGGCGCGCACGCGTTCCGAACAAGGCGCCCAGCTCGAGATCGAAGACTTCCAGAGTGGACTCCCGGAACATTTCTACGCGAGGGCCCGTGACATCCAGGTCCAGATGATTGAAGGCGATGGCCTCGACCTCCTTGCGTAACCCCGCAGGATTCCCTGCATTGACTATGAAGGTCTCGATACCCGCCAAGATACGTAAGCCCATCGCGGCCCGCGGTGCCCTGAACATACCCTGCAGGTTTGGGGAGGCATCAAAGAAGGCCCCGTAAATCGCGTCGGCCGCAGCCTCACGCTTCTCAAAGACCGACACGAAGCCATTCCATGCTTTCTGCGTGGCCGTCACCACTTTGGGTGGGAGCTCCATTTCCTCGAAAGTCTTGTCAATCACAGACATCCACTTCTTCATGCTTTCCGCTTCCTCTTCATCCGGCTCTGAATCGACGTCATCGTCACTTCCATCCACCTCTGACGAGCCCGCCTGCGCACAGGGGCATGTACGTGATCTTGCTTCAGGATTGATGGGGGCTATCGCTGCCAAGCTTGAACAGGGTCTCGGGCTACAGGATGCGACAAGAACCCTGGCAGCCCAACCTCCTCCGACTCAGACTCCTCCACATATTCCGAGTCTTCCTGCTCCCCTGACCCCGACATGCTCGTCTTGAGCTGTCAGAGCCAGGACACAGAGCCAAGCCGGCTGCGAAATGGAGCCAGTGACAAGCGGCACAATCCCACATCATTCCGAGCTGGGCAGTTGTCAAAATTAGGGTCCCTTTTTGGGTACCCTAATATTAGGTGCCGTATTATGTTAAGGACCCAAAAAGGGACGATAACTTTGACAACCACCCAGCTGAGAATTCGGAGTCAGATGGGCAGGGGCAACTACCGTCGGCGCCTCTTGGTGCCCGCGCTGCAAGGTTTCACCTTCGTGCTCGCGCCGAAACTGGGCTTCAAAGCTTCACGTCCTGCGCCTGTTCCCGATTGCCCTATCATAACGGATAACAAACGCGAAACCTAGCAGCCCCAACGCTTCCCCAAGAGCAAACCAGACACCCAAGAAGCCGAACAACGAAACTCCGACCCCCGTTTGATTGCACCCACTTGCCTGCGCGGCAATTGATAATGATCAGTTCTTCGCAGTTTTCGGGTTTTTGGGGTTTTTTTACGGCTTTGGTTTGTCTGCTGTAAACTTTGAGGAGTCTTGGTGCTAAAGGTTTCAGTGTTTTTCGGGCCTCTGGTGCAGAAATCAGAAGCCCAAACACTTTGTGAAACTACTGCTTGTATCCTTATTACAACATTAGAGCGTTAGAGTCTGACATTCCCCAAAGGCCACAGAACCCTTATCGGAGCCCTTTTAGAACCCGTACAGGCAACCTTCTCGGAACCCTTTACAGGACCACAATCCTACAGAACCTCACTACCCCCCAAAACACCTATTCTAGGTGCCTAAATAATTACCAATAATTACTATTTTAAGAATTCCTCGCTATAGTTATAGTATAATATCTAACTCAGATCGCGAGTTCAGTGCCTTGACCCTAAACCCTAAACCCGAAACCCCAAACCCTACACCCTAAACCCTGAATAACCTACCTACCTTTTTAAGCTTCCCTTTTGTCACTTCCTTATATACGTCCTTAAAAAAGGTAGGTTCTTCAGGGTTAAGGTACATCCTAAACCGTGGATTGCGAGTTCCTGGCCTTGCTCGGCGAGCTTTCTTTGTAGATCCGAGGCCCGGCGCTCCAGCGCGACCTCCAGGGCCGGCAGCTGGGACCCAAAAGGGGATTGTAGGAGTTCAAACCAGGGGCCTTAATAATTAGAATAGGGTTCCTTTGAAAGGGGGTCCATAAGTGTTGCTACAACGGATTTCTAAGGGTACTGTAATACAGGCCCCTAAATTAGAATGGGGTTTGTGGCATACTATATCGTACAGTTATCTTTCGGCACAAAGGGCTTTTCCAATCGGTCGCAGGGTTTAAGGTTTAGGGGTCAGTGGGCAGCAGGGGCCTTAAGAATAAGAATAGGGTTTTGGGGTAGATTATACTGCGAAGATATAGGCTTTAGGGCTGCAGTTGTTAATTCTCTTCCGTCTGGCAGAGAATCCGAATCTGCGAGGTTCTAGATAGTTGGGATTCAGAGCTCGGGTAAAATTGAAGCAGGGGTGGGGGTTGACATGGCTGAAAGGGCGGGCGGCGGGATGCTGAACTGAGGGTTTTGGCATATGACTCACCTCGAACATGAAAGCAAGTAACAAACTTAGGATTTGTGATTTTTGCACAGAAGCCTTTAGGATGCTACAGGCTTCGGCTGCTCTCAGGGCCTATGGTACTATGAACCCTGATGGTGGGACTCCCGGGCCTTTGCGGCTGTGGACTCTTCCAGCTGTCGCTCCAGCTGCCGTAGAGTGCCCTCGGACCTCAGAGACCGGGTTTAGGCCCGTCGCCCTGCGAGGGATAGGGTCCCTAGGGACAGCATGGTCACTTGGCAGTTTTGCTTTTCCAAGCATAGCATGCAACTGCGGTAGATTACGCGATTACGGTTTTTCTGGTCTTAGACTTTGGAATTATCTTGGTCAGTGCGGTCGTTGATACGAACAATGTCAAACACACTTCTTTACACGCCTCATGGTGGCTCTTGGATGAAACCTTGTAATTACACGGCTCGAGGTGTGACCATGAACGTTCTGTGCGCAGCAGAAAACCGGTCCATCCATCCATCTGTTTCTCACGAGTATATTGTGCTGAAATGATATATTAGGAATAGTGTTAGTCGAGATCTTCGTGCACTCGTGGGCGCTCTGATTTTGTCAGGCTCATCCTGCAGCGATTTTCTCTACTGGCCCTCCGAGGGGCACGAGGGAACCAGCACTAAAAGATTAGAGTGTAGGGTTGAGTCTTCAGGGTCCTGATTCAGGATTTGACCGATGTTGCAAAGGTGATACGGGCCTAAATAATTATCAATATTATTGTGGGGGGGGGTCTTTCTTATAATTATAGTATAATGGATCCCAAAACCCTATGTATGCCCCTTTTGTAGGGGGCTGGTTCCCAGAAGCTGGCAGGCAAGTCGGTCATTGGAGCCTCCGTAGATCTGAATCCACGTACCTGGTCGAACGTCGCTAAACCCTAAACCCTATTTGGGTTTAGGACCCTAAACCCTAAAGAGGGTTTAGGGCCCTAAACCCTTAATAGGGTTTAGGACCCTAAACCCTAAATAGGGTTTAGGACCCTAAACCCTAAATAGGGTTTAGGGTTTTGGGTTTAGGGGTTTAGGCATCGCTAGCAGGTCTTTCTTCAGAAACACTGGAGGCGGAGATGCTTAAGTTCTCGCGTGGCCAGTCACTGATCAACCCCCATCCGTTACTGAAGTGGCTGTTCTTAGGGTTTAGGGTTTAGGGGTTTAGGGTTTAGGGTTTAGGGTTTATCATGATCCTGCGGTAGTGCAGCAGAAGTTGGTGTACTCGAGTTACGCTAATGCCAAGCGTGACCGGCGTTCCTAACTGCAAGTGAGGGTAGCCTCAATTGGCCGTTGGCATCTTTGAAGTAGAATGCCTGACACAGGGATACACCGGGTACGCAAGCTGCCCTGCAGAAAAGAATCTTCTCTAAGGGCTCCGGGAACAGTGCGGCTCTGCTGTATACCATATAATTGGTGCTCTTCACTCTAGATTGTAGGCTACAGGCTACTCCATGATATCATGATAATAACCAGAATATACGCCTCACCTATCGTCTGATTTTGAAAGACTGGAGGCCGAGACAAAAGAGCCCAAACAAATGGGGGCCGTGCCTTCGAAGACGTGCGCGATCTTCGCAGACGTCGTTGCAGAATCCTGGCAAAGCCCACTCTTCTTTGCAATGTAAACCCGTGCTTGATCGCAGACCCGTTTGTAAAGGACACAATGTTAAAATCCTTGTCATAACCCTCGTTAGTCAGAAAGACCTTTGTGCTTGAAACAGGCGCCAACCGCAACCTGAAAGTCGGGTGTGCGTGCGGCTTTTGCGATGCATCAACATCGTGCAAAGCACGAGACAAGCGAGTTTCACCCACAAATAATGAGTTATATTCCTGCTTCTACAATCGAAGCCAAAACCGGGTCAAAACAGTGTGTGTGCGCGTGCGTATGCATGTGTATATGTAGATGTATATGTATATGTATGTGTGTATATATATATACATATACAAAGATAGAAGAGAGAGGGAGGGAGGGAGGGAGGGAGGGAGGGAGAGATACACAGATAGATAGAAAGAGGCGCAACCGCACGTACACCTGCACACATGCACAATCTATTTCTGTCTGTTCGTCTGGCTGTTTGTCTGCCTGCCTTCCGTCTCTCTGTCTTTGTCTCCGTCTGCCTTTCTGATGATCCTTCCTTTTCCGTGCTATCTTGTAACCATCACTTCATCACCCCATTTATCTGTGCGCAAAACTAAGGAAACACTCCACCCCGGAGACCCAAGGCATGAGCTCTGCGGCGGCTCCTGAGGATCCCGCGAAAGGCATCCTCCCGGGGCTTTCGCGGTCTCCGGCTTATGGGGCTTCGGGTCTCGGATGGATCGTCGGAAATTTTGGCCAAGCCCGTGAGATCAGGAGCCGTCCTGCCCATCTTCTGCTGGGCAAACGCGATGTTGTCGCTGAAGATGTGCTCGCACGTCCAGCTTCTGTGCCAGGGCGTCTTTGCATAAGAACAAGACATGCAGGAGGGCGGCTTTTCACTGTCCGAAGCGCTTAGCTGGGAAGCCAGACGCCCTGCCAGTGGCATTAACAGGGGTTGTGCTGAGTCTGCAGAACCGCAACATGCAGCCAAAGTCCTCCCTTAAGGAGTTGACTCAGCCAGTGTGGCACTGGAGATTTGGATCTTGGAACTACTATGACTAAGCACCGCAGCAATCTTCAGTGCCAGACAACTGCGATTGGTAGTTTCGTTATCACGCCTACTTAAAATCAAAGAAGCACCACATCGGCCGCTGGCTGTTTGCCATCGAGTTGTGCTCAAACGACCGTTTCGAGAAGGAAAGCTGGCAGCACTCCGTGCTAGCTCTTGGCATCAGGAAGTGGCGGTGCCACCTTACTGGTCGGATCTTCTGTACGGGCTTCGGATCTCTTCCGTGCGAGCCTGGCCTGTGAACCTAACATAGGGGCCTTAAGACTTGGAACATGGTTTCGGAGTCTGTAGTACGGAAAAAGTACTCCGAATCATTCACGTAACTACCAAGACCCTGATACAAGTATCGTACAACTTATTCCCCAGCCCTACTCTATCTTCTTGCTTGTAAATTGGATCTCTGCACTACAATTATATTATGCTGTGGTATACTACACACGTATTCTGCCTTACCTTGCTCCCAAATCTTACATTAATTTTGTAGTTACATTATACTATGGTAAATAGTACAGTTATGTTATACCTCAATTATTCTCAAGTCCTACTCTAATGTCTTGTCTTTTTTCTGGACCTCTGAAGCCGAGGTGCATCTCCAACATAGCGCGGAGGAGCTTTCGCAGGTGCCATACCTGGCCGCGGAAAGCACGCGAAGCCCGTTGCGATTCTTGTAGAAGGAGTCTGTATGGGCTACTAAGAGGATTCCTTTAAAGGGGTCTGTAGGGGTTACTAGGGAGGGTTCTGCAAGGGTTCTGGAAGAGCTCTCTTTTCGAAACTCTACAAGAAGTCTGAATCCAGAAAGAACTCCAAACTCCGATGCCGCGAGGAGAGGGTATTTCAGGCGCACCGCAGAGCTGGCCGAAGCTCCTCATCAGCGAGTCCAAGAGTCCTCCATGTCCTGCGGCATACCCAGTACTCGGTTGTAAGTACCTTACTGTAATTGGGGCTATAAGTAATGTACGTATAGTTACCCTAATTAATAACACTAACCCTATTTACTACGTCCGATGATCCTTCAAGTAGGCACATCCGGACACTGCGATACGGGGCTTAGGGTTCTTTTGAGGTTCCTCAATGCGATAAGGGAGCTTCCGAAAACAGGGGACCCAATATAGTACCCTAAATAGTAGGATCCTTGTTATAAGAACGCCCAAAATAAGGCACCCCTAATTTTCGGAAACTCTAAACCTCTCATAAAGATAATTAGGTCCCTGAAAGGAACCCCCCTTAAAGGATCCCTTTAAAGGTACCCCTGTATTTTCGGAAACTCCCATAAGATCAAAGCCACGCTTGGGCTCCCCACGCTCTGGAGGCTCATAGCTCACGAGAGGCTTAGAGCCGAAGAGGGCCGCGATCTCGGCAGAGCTTTTAGGGGCTTAGGGGCTTTAGGGGTTTAGGGGTTTAGGGGCTTAGGGGCTTAGGGGTTTAGGGATTTAGGGCTGTGGGGTTTAGGGGTTTAGGGGCTTAGGGTGTAGGGTCTGCAGGAGAAGGAAAGCTGCAGGAGCTGAAGTGATGCAGGCGTTGCTACTCCAGGCCTGCACACGTTTTGTCGAACTCCTCAAAAACTACACCGTTTCAACCCTCTCGGAGTCTGGAAGTGCTTGGTGCGCAGCCATGTCGTTGAAGTTCACACGTCCTCGCAGGCGAAGTGACCAAGAGACAACACCGCAGCGCTGGCAAGTGGCTCCGGCGCAAAGCATTGCGCCTTCGCGCATCGGGTCAGCTTTCTTCATGATGTCAGCCATCTGTGCAAAGCTCATCGCTCTCCACGGATGATGGAGTCTAACGGGGGCAATAGCGCACCTGCTCCTCCTCCATCCCGTCCGGTCCCGACAGGACAAGCAAGACCTGGCCGGAGGTCCGCCCAAGCGTCTCGAACCACCAAGATAAAAGGAAGATGGAACAAATGCAAGAGACGATAACCAATCGAAGAAGGACCAACTTGTCTGCAAGTTGGACAATCGCGGGGGATGCCAGCTGCTCTCGGCAAGGCGCTCTTGAACTCGCTTCTCCTACACCTCTCTCGTCTGGCTCATGCGGCTTGCACGACAAATGCTGCCAGTTTTATCTGCTCCGTGCTGCGATCGCAGAGCTCTGCTTGCAAAGGCATGCAAGCCGATTATGCCCCCCGTAGTTGCTGCTCGCAAGATCCTGGACCCATCGTGCCTGCGTTCAGCCAAAACTTGCCCACTCTCAGCCCCTGAGACCATAAAAGAAATGCTTCACCGCACCTCTCGCAGCTGTTTGGTGGTGATGTGGCCGCTGCCATCATCCTGTCTCTGAACATTCAAGACTCTCTGTGGATTAAGGCTCCTTCGGGCTGTGAAGTTCGGGTTTATCTTGATTAAGGTCCCGTACAGACTACATAGGATGAAATTTGCAAAGCGAGACGGAACTCCACTTAGGCTTATCCAACCCTTAGTCTCAGCACTCACTGCCGTAGCTGCGAAGGGGACTGAAAAGATGGATGTTGGAAATACTTGTCATACTCTCATCGCAACATGCTTGTCTCTGCTTTGCAGAACACCTGCATTGCCAAACCCTAGACCCGAAACCCTGAACCAGGTAGCCGGTAGCCCCAACGGCAAGGCAACTGCTCCGCACCTTCTCCTGGAAAAGCCGCATGAAGTCCTTGCACGCCACAAGGCGGCGAAGGGTCAATGGATCCATGTTTGCTTTCTTTTTTTGTCGCGCAGCTTTCATGGCGCATTTGGCTGCTCGCCGCAGGCTCTTCAGATCAGAAATCAGTGCTTGCTGGAATCGGTCCTGGTGGAACGACTCCCGACTTTGGAGGGTTCTGACCAGCAGAGACACCCACTTCTGACGCGGAGACTTCGTCAGTGCACGTAGAATCAAGAACTCTTCGCTGTTTTCAGCAGACTCTGGAAGCAGGTCTTCCATCCGGCCAAGCATGGCTTCGACAATCAGTTGCTGCACAAATGGGAGGCCGCCCAACCCATGGTTCGCGACAAGATGCTGTGCCACAGATGCATCCACGTGCCAGCAGTGCACAAACAGATCTCGTCGAAGGTTGTTGCTGATGATATCGTAGACATCACTTTCTGGGAAATGGGTTTTGTGCCTGTTTGCCAGCATCATACACCACCAGCGGCACTTCCAGACTTGACATCTTTTGCAATTTCGACATCGAAAGCATCGTGGCCAGCAGCATCCCATTGTGCAGAAAACTCCAGAATCGACGCGGACCTGTCCAGCCTGCCCATTTCAGACAGGTGCTGTATCAAGACCCCCTGGGTTCGGCGGCCTGCCGGGAAGTCACTCGCCATTCCAAGATATCATCCACGGAGAGGTGCTGCAGCAGAACAGGCAAAGCTTCGAAGGACAGATGGAACGATTCGAAGGCTGCCTTCGCCGTCTCAGCGACGGAATCCAGCTCGTGTGCAGCAATGGAGCCCGTCGTGGCTCCGTTTTCTCGTTTCCTTTTCAAGCATCCCTACCGGACGTGACGTCCCCTTGTGAACTTCGCCCCTGTCCACCCAGAGCGCTCCAGGCAGATCTTCCTTGATACTAGGCAGCCCATCCTCCTTCACAGCGGCAGTTTTGCCAAGGCATTTGATGGTTCTGAGATCTCGATCTCAGAACCATCAAATGCCTTGGCAAAACTGCCGCTGTCGCTGTCGTCAGTGCTTGCCGACGTGGTTCTTGACGGTGCCGATCAGGCATCATACCTCCCTCACAGTCTGTCTTCAGACCCTTTCGGCGCTCTTCAACCATTTCCTGGACGTGTAGAGCGTTGCGCAGCGTCTCCTTGTCAGTCCAGCCGGCACGGTCGTCACGGCGAAGATTGTTGCACACTTTGCGCAAATCGCTGCACTCGTTCTGTATAGCGGACCAGGAGCTGAGCGCGAAGAACGATGATCGTTCTTCGCGCTCAGCTCCTGGACCAACAACGAGAAACCAGTACTGGCTCCACCACCCGGGGTCATGCGCAATCGGTCCCGGCGCAGCATGCTGCCACTGCATCATGCATGGCATCGCCGACATGCTCTCCACCTCTCAGTCTCTCAACTTCACGCAAGACACTGAGGCACGTGGGAATGTGCAAGATCTTGAACCTTTGGCATGGTTTAGGTTTTGGGGTTTTGGGTATGCAACGACTGGATTTCCCGCAGCTGCTGCTACTTGTTGCTTTACTACTACACACACCGCTTCACTGGCCCCAAGTGCAACTTGCCTGCCTTCTCCAAGAGTTTTCGGAAAGCCTCGCAAAGCGGGGTGATAATCTACAACATATGTGTCTTTTTGAGCTTCTGCACGGGACAGACAGAGACACCTAGCATTATGGTACGGTGCTCTATTCCGTCGAACCGTGACGCACAGCATGCAGCCAGAAGCCTGCACCCTACAAGTGAAGCCTGTATCTTGGGCATCATGTTGACAAAGTCGTCGTACGTGATCCTGCGGGAATGACCCTCAACACACAAAGCCGGGCTGAGCGAATTTTGGATTTCAAGCCCTGCAGCAGGTACATGGGTTGAGGAATCTGTCCCACAAGCATCTGTCCTGTCAACATCCCGAACCTTGGCTCCGGGATCAGGCTTGGATTGCTTCTTGACTTCCCTGAAAAAGCCTTGATAGAAATAGGAATACTGTACTTGCCCTCTTGCTCGTTGCTGGCAAGCGGCCCCAGCGAAGTAAAGCAAGTTCGAGGCAGCCTCCACCTCAGTCCCAGGTTTCTTGCTTTGGGTTTAAGGGCCTTTTTGAGGTCACAGGGTTTAGGATTTAGGGTGAGCTCTAAGACGCTCTCTTTTCCAGCTTTCATGCTCATCGTGTCGGAATAGCAAGCTGAGTTGTAGACACTGGTGGCATAGCCCACATCCGACATGCCTGAGGCCGTAAATGCATCAAGCTTCTTTCAAAAGCACCTCCCAACTTCTATGAAGACTGCCATTCTTCACATCCTGAGGGGTGATGATGCCTTTTTTGGCGAAGACTTTATTGGCACCGTATGGCATCCAGCCTAAAGCTGCAGCACCTGAATGCCAAACGCAAACCCCAACGTGGACCGAAGAAAAAGCTATGGGAAAGCAATTCCTGAATCCTCAAAAGTCACCACATCGACTGCAAAGCGAGAGTGCGCTGTGCCAGCTCGATAGAACCCCAGCTGGTGTCCTGCTTCCCAGGCCAAGATTCACGGCGGGACCCGGGCCCCTTCTCAGCTGCTTCTATTTGTTGTCATCATTATGATGATGAACGGTACTATTATTCGCACTGTTGCCTTTGCTAAGATTATTACTATTAGTATTTAGTCTTATTCTTGTTCTTGTTCTTATAACTCTTACTGTTAGTAGTATTGTGATTGTTAGTCTTGATTATATTCGTATTATCTGTTGATGATATAAACCCTGCATTACCCCTAATATGGAATATACCATAATTTCCATAGTTTAGGGTCCTTAAGGTAATGCAGGATTTGTGTCATCAACCGTTCTTTGCCAGGAACGAGATGGCTTCGAGCTCGAGGTTGGAAATCAAACTTCGCGGCGCGTGAGCGCAAGGTCCCGCCCTGTCCGAATTCTTTTGGACCAACCTGTGGGTCCCCAGTCTACGGATTTCGGGGTCTGATATACGACAGTAACTACAGGTATTGTAACAGGGACCAAGATATACTATAGTAACTATAGGCATTATAACAGGGACCACGATATACTATAGTAGCTGTAGGTATTACAAAAGCAGGGACCACGATATACTGTAGTAACCGTAGGTATCATAACATGGACCACGATATACGATGGTAATTGTCGGTATTATAACAGGGACCACAAGAGGATACGAATAGAAATTAGTTCTAGGGACTCAACCTGATCACAAATCCGCAAGAGCCGGGAACAAGACCAGTCCTTGTCTGCATCGAAGTAGTTGAAGAGCTCCTAGCCATGGGTAGCTTCACTCCAGATGCGTTGGGAACCATGTTGAAAAGCAGAAGCGCATCAGCGGATGTTGCCGTGAAGTAGATCCCTGATGAGAAGCTCCTCTTTTATGTAGGGGCAATTATAACATGGATCCTCCTGCTACGGGCTTTCAAGAGGGGTGAGTGGCATCAGGAGTCCACATGGAGCAAACGCAAGGTCATTCCCGCTCACTCAAAGGATCATGGGACTTTGTAACTCGGGTTATTATTTGGGCAACTATACTTATGATGACTTACAACCCCAATTAAGGTACTTATAACCATCCGTACTAAGTCCCATAATCCACCAAGCAGGCGATCCTCGAACTGGAGCCTCTCCACTTCACTGGCCTTGTCCAGGATCTTTGCTGCCTCTGCGGACGGTGGTTCTTCTGCATGCGAGACAGCATGTGTGTGCGTGTATGCATGTATGTATGAACATATGTATGTCTGTATGTACTTGTATTCTATATATATATATATGTATGTATGCAACTACACCCACAGATGCAGATACGCATGCACATACAACTGCATATACATATATAACTATGTATACACAAACATATACCTATATGCTTCACATATACATGATTATACATGCATAGGTGCATGCATATATATATATGTTAATTTTGTGTGATTATACATACACCAACATGGCTCGCTTCTGCCATCGTCCAACAAGCACTGCCGAAGACCCAAACTCTTCCGGGAATTGGCCTTCTTTCTGACCCTCTCGTCCTTCCGACGTGAGCTTTCGATGTGGCGCTATCGCTTGAAAACTTGAAGGCTTTGCAGGTAGTAGGGCTTTAGGGCTTAGCACATGAGTCTGCATGTTTTTTTGTGCTTTAGGGGCTCTAGCGCGGGCGACGAACTGCAGATGCCCCGGATCTTCTTGCGTCCTCCAACTCGATCTCGCTCTTCTGGAGCTTGCTTGCCTTGCTCTTCTGCTTCTTCTTTTGAGCCTTTTGCAATGCAAAGAAGCTTCAGAGAACATGGGACCCCAAAACATTGGCGGATAAAAAGAAGTTGCCGTCATAAGAGAATCTCCGATAAACGAAACCCCCGTTTGGGCAGCTCTGCAGTAGATCCGAGCCAGCATGGACGCATGGATACGCATGGCCTTGTACTCCTTCGCTACTCTTGTAATCCGCTCGTCCTGGCTACCAGCCTGCACGTCGTCAAGTTCAGAGGCTGACAAGCACTCATAGATCTTCACCGATCCTTTTCGCACATCTGTAGCGAAAACACAAGCAGTTTTGATGTATGGGACATGTCATCAGCACTCAGCCCATGCCATGCTCGTGGCCCACCTCTTTGGGCCTCTCGTCTATGGCACCTGAGTCCAAAGCAAAGTGCAGGGCATTGCAGGGCCCCATATACTACTCTACACTTGTAATGAAAAACCCCCAAAATAGTGTTGGCAATTATTTACAGTAAGGGCAAGTAAGGGCAAGTGTTCTGGGACTGTGGATGGTGGACCTGGCTTTTCGTTTGGGCTCCAATAAGTCGCACGAAAGGAAGCGCTGTCATGTCCGTTGACTACTGTGAGTATGAGAAGCATGCACTACTGGCGATGCCTTTAGAACCAAAAATACCCTAAACTCCCGAACCCTGAACCCCGGCACCGAAGATCCCTAAACTCCTGAACTTCTAAACCCTGAAAGGGCCTCCAGAGGGAGTGTAGATGCCGTTCACACCACGGCGTCCCTCTCGCGTTACCTCCTGAGCAGCTGACAGCGAAGGCTCTTGGGGGTCGATGGCCGAAGTAAGTTAGTATAGGGGCCTGAAAAAGTTAGAACAGGGTTCTATGAGGGGATCTATATCAGGGTTACTGTGAAGGGATCTAAGGGTGCTGTAGTATAGGGGCCTTAACACTTAGAATAGGGTTTTGGTCCCATTATGAAATAATCATAAGAAGGAATCAACAAAATAATCTGTAATTCTTAAGGCCCCTATGTCAGAGGTCTTGATAGATAGAACAGGCTTCGCTAAAGGATTCCGTGAAAGGCTCTGTCTGATGAGTTATATGTTACAGAGGTTCAGGGGCCTTTTAGCGTCGTTTCAATGGTGTAGTTGTATTTGTATACCTCTGTACTCGCATCCCTGAAAGGGACGTATCCATGACGGTGATACATCGACTTGAGCTCACAGTAAGTGTCAGGGGAAACTTTCAAACCATTCCGATGGCTATACTAAAAAAACATAATATTAACATATCTACAAGCAATGAACCGTATAAGTACCGTACACTGAAACCATATTATACTGTACGATACTGTATTTCAACGACGAGAAGGGGATACTATGAAATTCGACTATACTATAACAACATACGAATATTACAACGACAGGAACGGGATACTGTAGCTCCGTGATTATAGATACTATACTATATTATACTTCATAACGACACGAAGGAGGGGATACTATAGCTCCGTGATTATAATTACTATACCATATTTATAGGTTATAACGACACGAAGGGGATACTATGACTCTGCTTGGGTCGACCCGGTTGGCTGCAAGTCGGCCTTGAAGGCTCGCTTCAACTCGGTGTCTTCCAGGAGCACCGACTCCGCTTGCAGCCTGCAGTTGTTTAGGGGTTTTGGGTTGTTTAGGGTTTTTTGGGTTCCGGTATGGGGTTTAGAAGTTTTGGGCTTGGGGTTCAGGGTGTAGGCATAGGGTTAGGGGTTTAGGGCGTAGGTATAGGATTTCGGGTTGCAGGGCTAACGGCTTGAGAACCTGGCACCCGCCCCAGTTAAGCCCCACGCGCTGTCTTCCCGACGACTTCGTTGGGGTCGTAGAGCTGGCAAGGCAGAAGTTGACATGCCAACAGAGCTGAGATCAAGACCATGACTTTCAGACTTCGCTCCCAGAAGAGTCCAGGTCGGCGACATGAATCGGCATTCCAACTCAGACTACCCGGCAGAGGGCCTGAGAGTGTCGGCGATTCGATGGCTTGTTCTTGTCCGCCATGCTTCAGACGACCATGGCACCGGGACGGAGGGACGCGCATAGATGGGAGGCGAAATTGGCTAAGCCTTCCACGGCTTAAGTTGTATGCTGCTTAGGATCCTGGGCTCAGTGAGAGAGAGCGAGAGCGAGAGAGAGCGAGAGAGAGAGAGAGAGAGACAGAGACAGAGAGACAGAGAGACAGAGAGTCTCAGGATCGCGGTTCAGGGGGTCAGGGTCCCTAAACCCTGAACCTTAGGATTACCCAGGCCCGACTGCACAATTAGAATAGGGTTCCTTTAAAAGGGTCTACAAGGAATACTATAAGGGATCTATAAGGGTACTCATTTTTAAAATTTCATGCGCAAGGTGGAGAGACAGAGAGACAGAGAGACAGAGAGACAGAGAGAGAGAGAGAGGGGCGAGCGAGTCGGTGAGCGACCGAGCGATCGAGCGAAAGCTTATGCGAGCGTCAGTGAGTCTCAAGCCCTGCCACTCACCCATGAAACGGAAGGAAGTTGCTAGGTTATTGATTGTTGGTTTTGCTCTTGCTTGCGAACTCTTGAAAGCTATGCTGCACGTGCTCCGAGATTATGCATCAATGAAACTGGACACTGCGGACATGAACGTGCGCCGGCATGTATCCACTGGCTGCATTGGCCCAGCACATCTTCGTGCATGCTCGCATTCCGGGCATCGGAGCCTTTGGCGGGTAGAAGTACCTCAGGCTCGTCCAACATCAGACATGTAACAGATACAGTAGAAGCCCAAAAGTTGGAGACCGGACCAAGGACAAATAGTGCTGGGATTCCCTATGCGTTACTCTTAAGCTGCTTCTACTGAGATTCTACTGTAGTTCAACATGGCCATTGCCGAATTCCGAAAAGCATTTCACAACATCGCTCAGTGCAGCCAGCGAGCCAGCACCGTATCCGTTCTGCCTGTTACTGCGCGAACAATGACCATGAATGGAAAGTCATGCACATACCGAAACGGAGGAGGCCAGCTCATCTAGATTCTAGATGCGAGTATCACAATGCCGCAGCCTCGTCCATGTAGTTTTGCACCACACTGTCCGGCAGAGACCGCAGATATGACAGCAGCCTTGGCAAGTCTGCTGGCACTGCAAGCGAGCGACCCCCTCCGCCTAAAGTCTCAGTATCCTGGACGTGTCCTCTCTTTCTCCAGCCAAGTCACTGCGGCCCAATCTGTGTCGAGGGCCACTTGATCACAAAGCGTGTAACATCCAGGAAATCCTGCAGTGCTTCATTTCAATAAGCTGCAGCAGAGAAAAACTATCAAAGCCAACATCACGGCGACTCACTAAACCGAAGTAGTCCTCGAACGGCAGCTCCCACTTGTCAGAGATCATCACCGGGATGCATCCGGCAAAGATCACCTCCGACGGAGACTGGTCACAACCTGAGCCTGCACAGACTACCCCTTTCGACGGCACCTCGAAGAAGCGGAGCGACCACCCAGACTTGCCTGCAAGCGGCACGCAAGGAGCTGCATGACGGTAGGGGGGGAGAAAGAAAGAACGGGAGAGAGAGAGAGCGAGAGAGAGACAGATATATGCATAAATATGTTTGTGTGCATCGATTGTATAGGGGCTTCTAGCGAAGAGGCTGCCGCGCCTCGCGGGACGAAGCAGAACCGAGAATCTCCATACGCTTCATGCATCACCTGAAGCTTCAGCACTGGGGCTCCTCTACGGTACCGCGGTACCTGCTTTTCCCCTTCCGGGACAATCCGAGAGGGTGGAAGAAGATAATATGGGAGTTTCCGAAATAGGGGACCCCAATATCGTACCTAAAGTAGCAGGATCCTCATTACAAGGACCCCAAAACCAAAATAAGGTACCCCCTAAGTTTCGGAAACTCCCAGAGCAGCCTCCAAGGTAGCGCCATCTCCGAACTTCAGGTCCTCAGTACCTGCGCCACTTGGGCGCACGTGAGGACCATGGCTAGAGAGAGCTGTCTCTGGAAATGACCTACACCCCCCCCACAGGAGGGCTACCTGGCTCAGGCAGTCTTTGGCTTAAGTCTCTTTAGTGTCTGGAGTCTAATATAGGGGCCTTAATAATTAACATCGGGTCCATTATACTGTATTATACTAAGGAACCCCCAACAAGACCCCCCAAAATAGTATTGGGAATTATTTAGGCCTAGGTCCCCCCATGAACTCACAGCTCTGGCTTTTTCCTGCCGAGGCGATGCTTCGAAATCCGGCGAACGGTGATAGCAAAGACATCCAAGGCTGTTCTGAACGGTTCAGGGTATCTGGGTCTGGGTTAGGGGCCTTAGGGCTCCGGGTAGGTATTCGAATGATTCAGGGTCTTAGGGTTTAGGGGTCTTATTGTAGTTTAGGGTAGGTATTCGAACAATTCAGGGTCCTAGGGTTGAGGGCCTGTTTGACAGTATACGTGTTTCACTGCACTCAAGGTGGCTACCCTCGTACTTCTCAGAGGAGCTCCCTGGGATGTAGGGGATCTTTAAGGGGGCGTCTATAAGGGTTCTATAAGGGCTCTACTAGGAGGTTCATGGGTAGTTATGGTTAGGAAACCCGATGTCAGAACAACCCGCACTAGAACTCTGGCAGCTCCAAAGGCGCGAGCTGCAGACCTGAGCCACGGCACGTGTGCGCTTACCCTTTGGCCGACCATGATAACCTACAGGAACCTACCTCCTTGATAGGATCTTACGAAAACAAAATCAGAAAAGTTGGGCTTCGTCGGATAGGATAGTCTGGCAGTAGTATGTTCTGCTCTACTCCCCCACCTTAGCATGCGGCACTTAGCTCATGTTCTGGTTTGCTTGTGTTCGTACATCACTGTCCCCGATGAGAGCAGGATGATACAGGACTGCTGAACTTCCGATGGCTGTATATAACTACTACTACTACTACTACTACTACTACTACTACTACTACTACTACTACTACTACTACTACTACTACTGCAGTATTCTGTTGCTAGACTTTGCAAGTATGCCATTCTGCCAGGGTTGCTCTCTCCGTTGCAGCGTGTTGTGGGCCTCTTGTCTCGCTTGCTCATAATCTTGTGCTGCTCTGCCTGCGCTGCCTTAGCTGCCAAGATACTACTAACCCTTAGTACTGCTGATGGACAAAATCCTGCATTACCCATTATGAGGCATATGCCATAGTTCCCCTAGTTTAGAGTCCTTAGGGTCATGCATGGTCATGCAGGATTTTGTCCATCAACAGTAGTATCTTTTACTTTGCTTGCTTGAAGTGTTGGCTTGAAGACCCATAAACCTCTCGTCAGCTATGACTACGAAATGATCCAGAGCTTCTGAGGTCCGGGCGCCACCATAGTCCAGGCCTCACCACAAAAGGTCTTGAGTCTGGCAAATCATAAAGTAATTTGCTATGATTCTTGTATATACCTATTATATATGCATATATACATAAATACATATATACATATATGTATGTGTGTGTATGGTTACTATTGCGATGAGTATTTCTAAACCATTAATCGTAATATTATTTTCTGGAGTCAGTTGATAGTATACAGCTACATAGCGAGGAAGCAGTCTGGCGGCGAATTACGGGGAGCCTGTTGGGTTCGCCAAGACTTCCGCCAAGTTGTGTGGCTGGCAGCGGAGCCGGCAAGCACCACATCGATGTAAGGCCACGATTCGTGTACATATTAAGAAATACTGCGAAATACGCATAATCGTCAGAACAATAACAGTGATGTCTAAATCTCCTATGCGTGCTCCGTTGGCCAAGACAGATCACAACATAGCAATTCTGGTGGTTGGTAATGTCAGTAAGATCACCAACAAATATCACAATAGTCGGACTATAGTAACTGTGACAAGTATCAACATGCGAATACCCACTACCAGTATCCTCTGACGTGTTCACAGGTTCTGCATTCTTGCCGTTTCTACCGGCCGCCTAGAGATAGCACCCAGAGGCCCTGGCAATCCAGGCGATGGTGAGAAGCCGTGCGATGAGAGCGTCTCCTCAAGAAACTGACCCTGCTAGCATGTACGGGTACTCACTCTGGCTAATTACCGTGGCTTTGGAGATCGTCCGCGCTGGCTCTGATTAGGGACAGCGGGAAACGGACAGAGTGGCGAAGCGAGACAGGGAGGGGGACAGGAAAGGGAGAGCGAGAGGAAGAGAGGGGAGAGGAAGAGGGAGGTCATACAAAGGACAGGGCCGTAACAAGCATGACGAAGGGCTAAGAGGCTGACCTGCGCGGTCGGCGTCGCTGCAGGGCGAGCAAAGCTGAACCTGGCCAAGTGCATACATACAGACATACACAAGTACATAACTGTCATTATTATCCACAACACTGCATGGCTGGCCCAAGGCAGCCTAGACCACCCAGAATCCAGAAGCCCCAATGCACCAGTGAGTCGGACGAGTGCCTGCAACCCGTAGATCAAATATAGTGCTAGACACGGACAAGACGGAGCCATAGGATGAGCCCACCTCAATCTGGCTGCGCAGGCGGCTGATCCCACCTGGTGCCTGGACAGACTTGCATTTGGCATGTGGCCTGCTTGTAGTCTGATGAGGAATGGGTTTGCAACTTTTGCCGTTCGGGAAAGACAAATGTGGTATAGCATCAGCATGACATGTGGCTTTGGTGAGTCAACATCCGCCGCCGTCATGATGGCATGCTGTTGATTGGTGTCGTTCCTTCCAGTCTTATCGCCACTGAATCTAGATGTGACCACTACATTACATGCTGCTGCCCGGAAATGGGTGGTGGCCGCGGGCCACGGGTCGAGCACAAATAATACCATCGTGAAACAGGTAGCTGAGCTGCTCTGATGCATCGGTCATGTCTGATTTAAGGGCATGGTAGCTTTCTTTGTGTTGTTTACAGCTGTGAATACAACATTCTGCAGAGGACCCTGTTTGGAGAAAACTTCCTTTGTATTCCCTTGTCTTGCCTAGAGTCTCACATGCGTCCCGGGAGCAGGCAGAGAAACTTCTCGATCTGCTTTTCCAGCTCCTTCCGCCTTGGCGAATTTGGGCTGATTAGCCGTTAAGTTTCGACTCGTGCAGATCTCGAAGCTGCCCCCCACCATCCGAGGCCCAACACCCAAACCCCAAGGCCAAACTCTCTAAAACTCTAAACACAGACTAACCCCCTTAACCCTGATCCCCAACCCCGAAACCCAACAGCCCAAATCCCGAAAACCGAATGCCCTAAACCCCTAAACCCTTGAAAAAAAAAACAAGCCCCTAAACTGCAGCCACGCTGCGAAGCGCTGCCCTCTGCCCAGAGCTCTCGCCGAGCTCTCTCGAGCAAGCGCTCTGCCTGGTTTTGAGTTTCGGTTTAGGGTTTTCGGGTTTAGGGGTTTAGGGATTAGGGGTTGAGGGTTTAGGGGTTCAGGGTTTAGGGGGGTAAAGTTTACGGTCTAGGGTAGAGAAGAAGCTTGAAAGGTTCCTTTTGGGATCTATGTGGGAGCTCCTCCAAGGATCCCTTCAAGGATTTCGTTAAAGCTTTTTTGGGATTTTTTGGAGGTTCCTTTGAGCATCCTTTAAGGCTTCCTTTGGAATCTGTTGGGCGGTTCCTTCAAAAATCCCTTTAAGAGTTCCTCTTATGATCTTCTTTAGGGTTCCTTCAAGGGTTCCACAACGGTTCTGCAAGGTTTTTGTTGTATAGCCGTAGCAGCTCCTAGGCTTCAGATGCAATGATGGAACAGAATGGGATAGAATCGAACAGAAGGACGGCATAACGTAACACAAGTAGAGTATGATGCAATATTATCTGGTATTATGTAAATCACAATATAATAGAACAGAATAGAACAAAATCGAATAGAAAAGAATAGGATATAATATAGCAATACATGGCGCACGATAGTACAGGATAAAACACATAGTACAACATCATGCAAGATGATATCAGGTAGCGCAAGATCAAAAAAGAAAACAAGGATCGTACAAGATAGCATTCACTGAAACATAATGCAGCCTGAAAATGTACAACCTACACAAGAATCAGTATCACTGGTAGAACGGTATAATACCATTCATATTACCATCAAGTAGTGTAAAACAAACAGAATGCAGTATAATACAATGTAACATGAAAGAATCTGACGAAATGCAACATAACATGGTAGATTACAATATAGTGACACAATGTACCCGCATGTCCTAATATAGCTGTACGTGAAGACTATCAGAATAAGAACGACATGAATACTGCAGACTTACTACAAGAGCAATACCAAAAACACACACACACACACACACACAGACACACCCTCGAACCAAATGGCCTCGCGCTCACGCAGGTGGAGTCCGCTTTGATCCGGAGGGAGCGACCAGAACCTGTAGCTTTCTCTAAGTTTCTGCCCGGTTACGTCGTAATGCGAAAGCAAAGCAGTGATGTAGCTCGGTGTGGCATGTTTTCTTGAGTCCTTGGATGGGCGCGAGTCGGGCCTTCTGTTGTAATCGATCTTTATAGCCTAGTCGGAGAAGATGGAGGCTTGAGGGTGAGGCTCCAAGACACTGCATCTAGCTGCTTGTTTGGAGACAGGCCACAATGATGCCTGTCTTCCGGCGTGGTGCAGCTGACGACTCAAGAGATGTGCGCTCAGCATCATCATCACGATGATCCACCCCAGGTCACCATCACGATCCGCATCAAGTACCATCATCAGCGGCAGCAGATCCGAAGGCAGCATCATCGCCACAAGTGAGGACGGCCGCCGACCCAACTCAGCCTCTGAACACAAGAAGCTCTGAGTGGCTGACCCCCGTTGCAGGGATGTGGTGATGTCCTGAAGAAGACTGTGACCCAACAAGGGTGGCCGTGCAAAACATGACCCCACTTTGGGCACCACTTTTGATATCGAATTCTGTGGAAGTATGCAGGCGACCCTTTCACAATGCCGGAGGAGAGGTACCTGTTCCGAGATCTGCCGGCTGCTGGTGTGGCGAGCGAGCACCTGTCGGGGATGCTGGTTTCTTGTCTAGGACCCCAGCGTTTGGTTTAAAGTATTGCAGGGTCATCCCAGTACCCCATGCAAAGGACTCTCCCATTCCATAGACGTCCGAAGACCTGGCGCACGCCGAGTTTCCAGCTGTGAGTCTGACGCCGGCCAAGAACGGATTCGAGCCCCAAGGCAGCACAGGCGAAGCCTATGCTCCGCCACGGCACAACACCCACGCTGTTAGTCAGAGTAGAGCTAGGATACCGTGAGCAACATGAGAACTATTTGCGGTAGGAGGAACCGTGTCGTCGTCGCAGTTGCGGCAGGAGTCAGGCTCGTCGTGGTCATCGTGATCGTTATTTTTTAAGTGGTCGTAGATCGTAGTCGTTCAGTCATCGTACTCGTCGTGGTTGCTGTCGTAGTCGCGGGAGCAGTCGTCGTCGAAGTACTTTTCGTCGTCGTACACGGTACTCGTAGTAACAGTCTACACCGACGCAGCCCACCCCGCCGCTAACCGCTACGTTGTTGTTGTCAGCGTCGCCGTGCTGAAGTGGCCGCGCTGGTGGTGGAAGTAGCATCGTAATGATCATCGTTGACGTAGCAGAGCTCTTCCGATGAACATCCATTTACAGACAGACAGCAACCCAATCTGCGCCTCACGAAGCTCTGACGCCGCGACCCTCAGCGATGGGCCTCCACAACTGGACAAATTGCAAGACCAGTGAAGGATACAAACCAACTGACTGCCTCCGGCGCATTGTCCTCGCCTCAAATGAATCATGCAGCTCATCGCACATATCAGTGTCATGCCCAATCGCAACAAAATCCATGAAAGCGATGGGTGTGTTCAGTGCACTAGTACCCAACACGATCATCAACATCATGCTTGAACAGCTGCAACATGCTGCAAGTATATCAGTCTGTGATCTTTCGACATCATCATTCCTGCCAGGCGTGGGCATTCAAGCCTCCTCCTCCTCCTTCTCCTCATCCAAATCATCCTCTATACTATTTTTTGGGGGGGAGTTCCTTATCATAAATATGGTATAATGGGCCCCGAAATCATCATCACCATCCTCCTCGTCCTCGTCATCATCACACCTCCGGCACACTCAACTCTAACTCCGCCGGAGCACAGAATCATTGGCAGCAAGGCGTACGCGTCACTCCTGGAGTCCAGCAACTGAGCCTCAGCTACGCAAGACACACAAAGGGATACGTATAGAATCATATCTGCATTACTTTTATCATATTATGCTATACTGTTATACTGTAGCATAGCATGGTATAGCGGAGTGTGGCAAAGTATATAAACATGGGTTCCCTTTTGCCATATCATGTTATGTCGTATCATCTCATGTCACATCATGATATCATATAACGTAATAATTTGTCATGTTTCTCATCAAGAAACATATCCAGCAATCATAAGACAATGACAAAACTGAGTCAGCTAACCCCAAGAATACACACAACCGCGATCCACAGACTAAGACTTGGCTTCCGAGGGCACGGCAATCACTGAGACGAGGCCCCGCGTGCCTGGAGAGAAGCTTTGACACACTCTCCCGGGTTTAGGGTTTAGGGCTTGTACTTCGCATAAGTAGTCCGATTCGGCATCGAGAGTGTGAGTATGCTGTGCCTGCCGCACTGTCCCCAAGCTGCAAGACCTGTCCAGCTTCCGCTATGGTTGCGACACCTCGGCGCCAGCAAAGCATAGTTTTTCCAGAGTTCCTGTCTTACGAGCAGAGCATAGCCCGCGGCGGTCGTTGACCAACACCTCAGCTTGGCATGCGATTCACATGATCCCCAAACACGAGCTGATGACCGGGCCACGGACCTGCAAGCGCCTGGGCTGTTCGGTGTCGGAAGCCTGGTGCATCAATTCCACTCGGGCCACCACTTACCAAAGCCTTCGCTGTGCTGGCAGCCTCCAGCAAGGCGTCGAGAGAGCGCGCGATCCGGTCTTTGCGACCAGAGAAGAAGTCAGTCGCGCTGTACCTGCCAGGTACTCTCGGTCTGTCTGCCTGCCCGTCCGTCCGTCTGTCTCTCGGTCGCTCTGTGTGTCCATCTGTGCATACGTGCTCATAAGTATGCATGCATGCACGGATTGTCAGAACGCAGGGAAAAGAGATATTCCAGCAAGGCATGTTGCAGTGTAAATGTGATGCTGCCATGTGCGCGTGTGCATCAGTAGGACCCCAAAACTAAAGTACCCGTACAAGAACCCCCCCTACATTCAATATCATGTCTCTGCGGTTAGGTACAGTAAAAGGTCCAAGGAGGGCACTTGCCACCTCGTGCTTGCTCCACAGAGCGAAGCCCTGACTGGTCCTGCACGTGGTAGAGACCTGACTGGGCGCCCATGAAGTGCTGCATACGTGCTATGTGTGTATATATATATACCCACACGCAGGAACACAAACTTTTTATCTTGGGTCTCAAAACGAAAAGTCACAACATGTACAGAGTCGGGAAAGGGGCAAAAGTGAAGATGAAATTTGCATCCTGCGAGAAATGCCTGCAATCGAGGCATCTCAAAGACGCACGAACCCGTCAGGGCCAAACGAAGCCTTAATCACTCGAGCAATTCGTGCAATCTCAGCCCAGCCCGAGGCCTGAACAATTAGACTAGGGTTTTGTGGCCCGTTATACTATAAAGATACTAAGGAACCCCGAAAATAATGTAGGTAATTATTATAGCCCCTATATTAATATTATTAGTCGTCCGTGACCTGGCTGTCCGTAGAGGTCGAGCAATCCAAATCCCGGCATGAGCTCGACCGTCACGACACCGCCCTGGTAGCGAGGGAGCACTCTACTGAAGGATGCTGATTCCGTGGTGCGCTAGGACCCGCTATGTAGGAGCTTTGACGAAAAATGCGCCGCTGAGGTACGTGTAGCAGAAAGCATGGCCTCAACCGCATCGGGCGGGCAAAGATCGGCAACGCGAAGACAAGCTACCTGGCACAGCAGGAGAAGATCAAACAAGCCCTGATGCAAGCGGCTGCACCGAAACATTCAAAAGAAGAGCGACGCTGGGCCGCTGGTGTGTGCAACTCATCGGAGAAATCGAAAAACTAGGCTCCTTTGTTGCCTGTGCCTCTTGCCTTGTCGCACAGGCTTGAAACCATCCGCACGCATCATCAGAGCAGCGCGCTAGGGGCCGGGGCCCAAAACCACAAGATTCCTCTAAGCTGGTGCCTCGCTGCTGCCCTTGACACCGAGCGAGGTGGCCTCGGCAGAGTCCATATGTACATACACATAGATGTATGTATGTATGTATGTATATATACACACACATACACAAATTGTATACACGCACATTGGCATAAGGGGTTATGTATGCATGTAGTAAAAGTATCTATATATATATATACACAAAGACATATACATATATACACACATGTGTATGTATACGTAAGGTACATATATACCAGGCAGCGAAGTAGCCAAGTCCGAGTCTTAGCATGGAAACAAGAGGCATCGGGCATGGGGAATGCTTCTGCATGCTTCCTGCGCCTTCTAGCTGCCACGGAAGCGACGGCCTATGGATCGGGCTTTTGGTCTTGTGTTTCTTCTGCTCATCATGAACAGAGGGGGAGGTGCAAGACAAGGAGGAGGAGGAGGAGGAGGAGGAGGAGGAGGATTAGGAGGATTAGGAGGCGAGGGCATCGTGGCGAAGAAGGACGAAAACGGGGTAGATCCAGCAGAGTGGGCGGCCGGCTACGCAGTAAGTAAGCAACGAGCGCTGTTGCTTTGCAGCCGTATCACCTGACACGAAGCCCAAGATCTGCTATCAACTTGGAAGTGTTTGCAAGGCTTCGCTTCAACCTGTGTGCGACCTCGAGACTCTGGGGAGCTTTCAAGCGGAGCCTAGCCTCTGAGGCTTTCTGGTCATTGCTATTCAGAAAAGTGCTTATACGTCCATCTGCAGACGGACGAGTGCCTCACAGTCAGCGGCGAAGCGGCCAGCGATGCTGTCAAGCAAGTTTGGCTGCGACCCCCGGCCTAGATTGCGCCCTGTCAGAAGCGTTGCTCTGAACCAGGACAGGTCTCCCTCCCCTCTCTGTTTCGAAAGCTCGTGAGAACCCGAATGTGCCGGAACCTGGCGGTCGCAGCTCTATCCACGGCAGCCATGTAGTAGCTGCCGCCGCCTCTTGCATCGCCGCTGTCCAAGATGAACGCTGACTACGCAGTTTACAGCGAGCGAGGCATTCAGAATGCGAAGGCTCCACGACACCGGTAAGCCGAAGAAAGCCTCCCAAAACCTCCACTGACAACTGTCGGAAGAAAGCATGAAACCTCGTAGTTAGGACTCTGGAAGAATTTTTCCCCAAACCAACTTGACCCCAAGCCTAAGGCCCATGCGCAGGTGGAGCGTCTTCTCCTGCCACTGCGGCAAGTCGCCTTCCAGGAGCGACAGCTTCTATCTATCTTTCTTTCTTTTTTTCTCTCTCTCTCTCTCTCTCTCTCTCTCTCTCTCTCTCTCTCTCTCTCTCTCTCTCTCTCTCTCTCTCTGTATATATATATATATATTTATAGGTAGATATGTAAACACCTATATGTAGTAGTAGCTTTCATGGGACGACTTGGCTTCGGCAGAAAACGTTTCACCTAAGTGGGACGGCTCAGGTCTGGCACCGTGTAGGTATATATGTCATGCATGTGGTTAGTAAGCATACTGTATTTCAACCACTGTACTTTCAGCACCGTGCAGTGCGTTGGCATCACATTGGGTGATAGCTTTAAGCTACGAACTCTACGAATGTTCGTGCATGATAAGATGTAGTCCTCTTTTGCATTCCAGGTGTTACAAGTGCATGCGTGTACATGCATGTCTGTATGCATGATGCATGCACTTATGTATATGTATATGCCTATGTATACGCATATGTGCATGTATATGTATATGTATATGTAAATGCATATGCATACGCATATGTATGTGTGTGTATGTATATTTATATCTATATATATATATATATACACATGTGTATGTGTGTGTGCATGCATGTACTTATGTCTCTATGCATCTATCCATGGATCGCTCTATCTATCCATCCATCCGTTTATTCATCGATCTGTCCATCGATATCTCTCTGTCTATCTATCCCTCTATCCCTCAATCTCTCTATCTACCTCTAACTGTTTATCCATCTGACTATCCATCTGCCTGTCCGTCTGTCTGCCTGCCTGTCTGCCTGCCTGCCTGTCTCGCTGTCTCTCTGTCTCTTGTCGCTCTGTCTCTGCTTTGATTTTGGGGTGAAGGCCCAAAGCAACCCTCACGCCCCGCGCTCACGTGCAACCCCATCTATCAGATGGGAGTTTCCGAAAATAGGGGACCCTGATCTAGTACCCTAAATAGTAGGATGCTTGTTCTAAGGATCCCCAAAATAAGGTACCCCTACTTTTCGGAAAACCTAAACCCTATAGAGCCCTATAAAGGAACCCTTATAGTACCCTTATAGTAACCCTTTAAAGGAACCCTTATAGTACCCTTATAGTAACCCTTTCAAGGAACCCTAAGGTACCCCCAATTTTCGGAAACCCCCAGATTGATCGGATGGGCTCGGCTCTGCAAGGCTTCTGCCAGCTCTGTCTCTCTGCCCCTGTGCTTCTCTAGGGCTATTACTAAGGTAACTATACTTACAATTACTGTCTCACTTGTTAGCGCTTCAAGCTTCACGGGATCGCGGCCGTGGCACATCTCTGATGCATGTCCATGTGATGTCCAATGAGTGAGCGCTTCATGCCACAGACTGCTTCACGTGCGGTGTCGAAACGATGACCGGCAGAAGGAAACATCATCGGGAACCATATTATGGGTGCTGCAGCAACAGCAATTAAGGTACTTATAACCATACTTACTAAGTCCTATGACTTACCTTTGGTTAGTAAGGAATGGAGAAACGGGGTAGAATTACAACTACTATTGCTACCATTCTTCCATTCCCTACTAACCAAAGGTAAGGCTCTATGTCTTCCGGTCTCGCTGTCTCTGTGTCTATCCACCTGTGTTTCTGTCTATACCTGCTTACCTACCTACCTACATACCTGGCTGTCTGTTAACTAGCGAGCCAGCTAGCTACCGAACGAACGAACGAACGACTGAACTAAGTTGCATGTATGGATGCATTAGTATGGATGCATGGAAGCATGGATGCATAAATGTATGGATGTATGTGTTTATGTACACACACACAGAAACACCTCTTCAACTGCGTATATTATCTAGTACGCATATATCCCACATCAAACAACGTAAAGTTTAACTCTCCTTGCTGCATTTGGGCTCAGCTTGCACGCTGCGACACGCCTTCGCAGGCCCAGGTGGAGGATCCTGCCTAACACGGAAGCGAAGCCAGACAGGAACGCAGGGGGAGAGTTGCGGCTTGCTTCTGCTTTTCGTGAACATATGGGAGTTTCCGAAAATAGGGGACCCTAAGATAGTACCCTAAATAGTAGGATCCTAACTATAAGGGCCCCCATATAAGGTACCCCTGATTTTCGGAAACTCCCATATAGGCCACTCCTCTGTACCCGACACCTTTAGAGACAGGATTGCAAGCTCCGAAGCCGAGGAGGCACTAGAAGCTGGGCATAGACCTGCCAATGCTCCTAAGTTACACACAGAGATCCGTACTACCGCAGGACAAAAGTTCGCCACACGACCTGTAAAGTAGCATGTCAAGTACTGACACTGGCCACGCCAAATGGCCCTCTCGGCTTTTCCAATTTCCGCGCCACATGCGAATGCTAAAGAAGAGTATCGCGACTTAGGGTTCGGGACTTTTGGGTTCGGCAAGCGGCCCACGCCTCAGCTGATCTGCGTGGCTTCTAGATGTTGACTGATCACCCGTGTGAACATGCCCAAGATCCCTAGGGGAGGAAGCTCCTATCTCCCCTGATTCTCGTATTCTAGTATACAATGCTATACGGCAGAATACTATATTATACTGTGCTATATGATAACACATTATGCTATGTTATGTTGCATTAGGCAACATTATCGTATTATATTATAAGATATTCTACGTTACCATGCTATATTACCGCCAAAAGCCGTGCCTGCGCGCTTAGTCTTGGCAGCCTGGCGAAAGACCCAGGCCTTCAGGGTGCCGTGAGCTTGAGGTTTGGGGTGTGGGCTGTTTCGCTCGATTTTGATATCTCCGGCCCCGGCGGGAAGCTCTCCCTGGCCGGATGCATTGCTTGCCTGGCCACACGGTTTAGGCTTTAGGGTTTAGGCACGAAGTCACTGAAACAAAAGTGGAAGCTCTTTCAAGGGTAACGATGTATGAGATTGGATGAGCAATCATGGGCTGGCATCCGAGCAAAGCGTCAAAGACACATCCAGCCTCTCTGACTTGAGAAGGTACCTGAAGCTCATGTACTCCGACTCTGAGCTCGATTTCTCGAGCAGCTGCTTTCCGCTGGGCTTCCGACCACGAGCCATAGCCGACGCCCACCAAGCTACAGGCAATGGCCATCGTGCAGCCCAGTGATGCCTCAAACGGACCGCACTTCGGTTCTCCAAAGCACAATCCTCCCCCATATGTGTAGCACCTCTAGCCGAACGCGAACCACCCCCATGCAAAGCGAACAGCATGATACCAATACCTGCTCCGACCACCCCGACTTGCGGGAAGTGAGAACAAGGAACGGTATTGCCATCACATATTGCACCTCGGCGACAGCATCCGTGCCATCCACCCAGTCGCCTGAGTCCTCAGACGACAACAGACATTCACATCACCAACAGTTGTCTTGAAAAGTGGTGTAACAGCTCGTAGTTGCAGCAGTGAGTTCCCAATTTCTGTTGCTGTGCCGCAGCCACTCAACGTTTGGGCGAGGCTGCCAACCGCTTATGTCGCTGCAGGCAAAGGGCGGGTGCAGAACAGCTGCGCTGCGGCACACCTGACGCAGCGCCCGGACCAGTTGTTTGACAAACACGGTGATCCAGGGCTTGTAGATTCAAGCTACCCAGACCAAACTTTGCAGCACAGCCCTTCTGGCATCATGTATCCGTATGTTTGTGAGAACAGTAAGGCAGCTTTGCAAAGGTCTCCGAATGGACTTTCAAGTGTGAGACCCGATTGCTAAAGTCCTGATCTTGCACCAACTCGTGCAGTCTCAACGGTCCGGTGCGAGATATTCTTGGCGGATGGATGCGTGGTGTACGTCAACACTCGGCTAATGTCAGCATGCACTGGACGCTTCAGGGTGGGAAATGCGGAAATCTCACGATGTGGCAGTTCCACTAGCATTAACTGACAGCATGCTATAGTGACTTAGTGTAAATGCCGGTGTTGCATTTAGACATGACTCCTGTTGCCTACCTGAGATCGCAAGATGGCGCAAGTCGATGAAGGAGCCTGACAAGCCCCGGAGACGTTGCGCTGCGATCCCTCGCCCACATAGACGCAGCTGCCGCAACATGGCGGACATGGCTCCAATCAAGGTCAGCTAATCTCTAAGTCTCGAAGTGCTGGCTGTTGCAATGGCTCTGTGGGTAACTTATGCATTCAGGAGGAGACTCAAGGCAAGAGCCAGCATTGCATCTTGGATCCTGAGTGATGCAATTGAAACGCCAAGGAGACCATGTGTCTTGAAACAGACACCTGCAAGATGTCTTGGGACAGCTGTTCTTTACTGGCTACACTAACAGAGTAGACTTCGTCGTACCTGTCGTGGCCCGGAGCAAACAGAACCTTTGGGATTTTGTCAGTTATGGACCGGGACGTGTCGTAGACAAAGCCGTGGCCCAGACTTCAAGAGCCTCACGGCGACGTCGAATCGTTGAGAGTTTAGGGTGTTCGAGTCTTTTTCGAAGTTTTCGGGTCCAGGGCTTCGGGTTTCAATGGTCTCTACAGCATAATCTCTGCATCAGCCCCTGCGTGCCGCTGCAGGGGCGCCTGGCAGCTCCTGGAGAGCTATCAGCTCCTCACAGCAACCGAAGGTTTTGGGGCTTAGCGCTGAGGGCTTTGGCGGTTTAGGAGTAAGGCGAAGTCGGGGCGCATGAGTCAATCCTCTGAAGTTGATTCAGGGCTGTCTCTCTGACTCTCCTCCTGGGACTGAGCCCTTCCGTTCTCATCTTGCGGCGACAAACCCCTCAGCCCTGAAGCGTGCAAGCTCGCCCTTCCAAGGCCCCAATGGGCGCCTAAGACGCGGGGAGCTCCTTGCGGACATCCACGCCGCCCACCCAAGGGTGGGGCCCACGAGCCTTAGGGGAAGAAGTCGTCGGCACCGAAAGAGCTCAAAGTTGTGACTGATATCAGAATAAGGTTTACAAGGGCTTAGGGTGTGCTCTTGTGATGCCACATGACGACTTAGGTTGCAGGTCTTCAGAGACATGGGCAGTTGCCACAGGCATGACCCCATGGGTTGGATGGGAACCCTGCAGAGCACCGGTTCTGCCACTGCAACCCCTGTTTCTGATGCAAGCCACCAGCAGACCTTCGTTGCTGAACACAGATCCCTTTGATACAAGTGGCGACTATTCAATTTTTCGCGCCCGTCACAACCTCGCTCTTGAGCTTCGGGTTGAGACTTCGTGCTGCCGATCTTCTCAGTAATCCCAAACCCCACAGCCACTGGGTCACTGGCAATGTCGGCACGGCCGAAAAAGGCCGTGAGGTAGCGCCGCTCTTGCAGGGGTTTCGACTTCTCGAGGGCCTTGATCACCTTTCACCCCCACTTGGGTGTGTGCAGGACGGCCAAGTGACGATCATGACTGTGAGTTCTGGGGGTTGTACATTGGTATGTAGAAACACAAGCTACAGGTAGATGACGCAGGGCATCCCCAATTTCTGTATACACTCCTGAACGGAGGCAACACGAACAGGATGTAACATCCAAATGATATCCTGAAGTTCCTCACAACGCAGAACGACGACGTGCACATGGACAAGTCGGAACTTCCGTGTGGGAACATGCAAAAAACAGCAAGATTGTGATTTGAAGCGTTGGCGAATTTTCAGACACGGTGCAAATGCCACAGGGGCAGCAGCAACAAGAAGCCCAGAAACAAAATACCGTGTCCGTGCTTTCCTAAGTGAAGGCTAGCTCTTGCTCAGATTTCCCTCCTCACCAGCTGGTATGGTTGTGCGGCTCTCTGCTGTGTTGATCGGGTCGTCATTCAACTACTGTCAATGCTTGCTGGCCAAGCTAAACTAATGTTGCCAACATCCGGCACTAGCCTGTCATTTTCAAAGTTGAACTAGTAGAGCCCCCACATACAAAGACGTGGCTCTAGTTTGCCAATGCTGACTTTTCAGGACATCTCAACGATTTCGCGCCTCGATCAAGTCCAAACTCCCCGGGATCACAACATCCTGCGACGGGTTCGACGGATGCTGGTACATCGAGAAACACGCAAGGTAATGTAGGAACCTGATTAAGAAACTCTGGGCCTTTATAAGGGCTCCTTATGTGAACCCTACTATTTTGGGGTTATAGGCCCAGGGTTTCTGAATCAGGTTCCTACACGCAGACCCGGCCTTGAAAGGTCTGTAAGGTGGTATGGCAACCCAAGCGAAATCGTTGAAGAGCTCTGTCTCGGGCGTGAGCACGATAGCCTGTGTACACAGTCGTGATGCTTGCCACTGCGCTATACCGATGTGCCAACACAGGGGCCTCAATAAATTCAATACGGTTTAGGGTTTGGGGCCTAGTTATACTATATGCTTAATAAGGAACCCCGGAATAGCATAGGTAACTATCTTTACCTTGGGCGCCAGCCTGTGGAATGTACTCCTCCCAGGACTGGAACACACTCCTCAGCCGCACGGACCCATTTTTGCACGGTCGGAACTTCGCATCTTTGGGGAGCAGATATGGAAGTAATTATTCGTTGCAAGATATTGTAGTATATATACGATTGTAAACGAATAAATACATATATATATATATATATATAAACATATTCTAGTAACATTAGATATATGATATGTAAGCCTTCTTTCAAGGTTTGGACTCAGGGGCCAGGCCGCGTGGCATGTGCAGGCGACAACTAGGCTCGTTGCTCATATGCGACAACACACTCCGCAGTTGAACAAACGCAAGATGGACCGAAAACCCTGCAGGTGAACCTCACATCAGGTCTGCACTTCGAAGAATTCGGGGTGCAGCAAACAACAAACACAGGCATATCCCGAATCATAGAAATAGGAAAACTGATCTTGCAGGCATCGATGCTCCACAAAACGAAATACGTATCGCCTTTCTTCCACAAATCTTCAGATCCAACAACTGAACTCCAAGGAAGGTAGCTGAACATCCCTTCCTGCGGCTCAGGAAGCTGTCTTAATGAGCTCCGGTGTCCAACAGAACTGCTCAGAGGGTGCAAATGGTGCCATTGCCCTGTGTCCGAACACCTGTAAAGCCTCCAGTCACCGCGATGACGAATGCCACCCGGCTCGTTTTGGCTCCAAGCCCCCGGAACACAGGACTGCAAATATTGATCTTCGAGGCATCACGGCAGCATTTGTCTCAAGACTCCGGCCAACCAACGAACAGCAACAGTGTCTCGACAGAGCATGCAACGCGAGGCACGTGTTCAAACTGAACTCCAAGCAAGGTAGCTGAACATCCCTTCATGCGCCTGTCTGCATGTGCTCGGGCATCCAACAGAACTGCTCAGAGAGTGCAAATGGTGCCATTGCCCTGTGTCCGAACACCTGGAAAGCCTCCAGTCACCACGATGACGAACGCCATCCGGCTCGTTTTGGCTCCAAGCCCCCAGAACACAGGACTGCAAATATTGATCTTCGAGGCATCACGGCAGCATCTGTCTCAAGAGTCAGGCCAACAAACGAACAGCAGCAGTGTCTCAACAGAGCATGCAACGCGAGGCATATTTGCAAGGTAGCTGAAAATCACTTCATGCTGCTCAAACAACTGTCCAAATGTGCTCGGGTGTACAACAGAACTGCTCAGAGAGTGCAAATGGTGCCATTGCCCTGTGTCCGAACACCTGAAAAGCCTCCAGTCACCGCGATGACGAATGCCATCCGGCTCGTTTTGGCTTCAAGCCCCCGGAACACAGGACTGCAAATATTGATCTTCGAGGCATCACGGCAGCATCTGTCTCAAGGCTCAGGGCAACAAACGACCAGCAACAGTGTCTTGAGAGAGCATGCAACGCGAGGCACGTGTTCAAACTGAACTCCAAGCAAGGTAGCTGAACATCCCTTCATGCGCCTGTCTGCATGTGCTCGGGCGTCCAACAGAACTGCTCAGAGAGTGCAAATGGTGCCATTGCCCTGTGTCCGAACACCTGGAAAGCCTCCAGTCACCGCGATGACGAACGCCATCAGGCTCGTTTTGGCTCCAAGCCCCCGGAACACAGGACTGCAAATATTGATCTTCGAGGCATCACGGCAGCATTTGTCTAAAGACCCCGGCCAACGAACGAACAGCAACAGTGTCTCGACAGAGCATGCAACGCGAGGCACGTGTTCAAACTGAACTCCAAGCAAGGTAGCTGAACATCCCTTCATGCGCCTGTCTGCATGTGCTCGGGCGTCCAACAGAACTGCTCAGAGAGTGCAAATGGTGCCATTGCCCTGTGTCCGAACACCTGGAAAGCCTCCAGTCACCACGATGACGAACGCCATCCGGCTCGTTTTGGCTCCAAGCCCCCAGAACACAGGACTGCAAATATTGATCTTCGAGGCATCACGGCAGCATCTGTCTCAAGGCTCAGGGCAACAAACGACCAGCAACAGTGTCTTGAGAGAGCATGCAACGCGAGGCACGTGTTCAAACTGAACTCCAAGCAAGGTAGCTGAACATCCCTTCATGCGCCTGTCTGCATGTGCTCGGGCGTCCAACAGAACTGCTCAGAGAGTGCAAATGGTGCCATTGCCCTGTGTCCGAACACCTGAAAAGCCTCCAGTCACCACGATGACGAACGCCATCCGGCTCGTTTTGGCTTCAAGCCCCCGGAACACAGGACTGCAAATATTGATCTTCGAGGCATCACCGCAGCTGTCTCAAACAAGTACTCAGATGAACTGGTTGATCCGATGGAGAAAAAGACACCCGGCCACAGCACCGGTTGGTCTCGTATCTGCGGGGCTTGCAAGAACGCCTCAACCACAACGACAACTATCGTAACTATCTCAGTGTCCTAATCCTGTCCCGAACACGCCCAAGTTTCTACACGTTTTTTGCAGAGTCTCTGAGCCATTCCGGAGCCAAACACGAAGATGTGATCTCGGCCACCTGTCGGCAACGCAAAACGCAGATTCCGCAGAGGAGGAGGAGAAGCTCTCGGCTCTGGTCCGTGCCTGAAGCATTGAAGTACGGCAAAGCCACCACAAGCTCCTTGTGTGCCGGCAGCTCAGCTCCCAGCAGCTCAATAGCAATCAGACTTCCGAGTGCCTAGACGACAAGTCCAGCAGGCCTTGTAGAGCTCGTCCACTTCGTCCAAGCTGTAAAGATTGCCTGCGTCCATGCAAAGTGAAAGGCATTCTGCTGAGAGGAAGGCACTCACGAAGCATGTCGGCAGACAGTCTAAGGACAGCCGTTGGAACGACGCGGGTCGCAAGGAGATACGGCTTTGATCGCTTCTGTGAGCGATTCTGAGAAATACCCATTTGCTCACCTTCCAGCACACAGATGGCATAGCCGGGAACGAAGAAGAAGTCCGCCTGGGGCAGTTGGGGATGCTGCTACTTGTAAGAGCAAGGTTCATAGTGCGGCTCAGTTCGAAAGAATCAGGAAGTGTTGCGAGATAGCAGCAGTTTCTAAGATCAGCAATTTTTGTAACCCTTACGCCCCTTTGAAAGTACTCCCGGCAAGACACGGCCTAGACGGTGGCGGTTGCCAACTGCACCAGCACCATCATTACCCCTATCACATAAACCGCCGAACGGCTTCATCTCGCAGGTCTTACAAGTAGGACAGGGGCGACCGAAGTGCTAGAACTTCTTGTTGTTGCTATTACCTTCGCATGGGCATTGTTCCATTTGTGATAGTACAATAATCATTATGATGTGTATGGTCCCACAAGGAAGGCTTGCTTTAATTGGGGTTATTGTTATAAGAGGTATAGCTACCCTGATAATAACCGCAACTACTACGTCCCATGCTCCTTTAAGTGGAAAGAGCCCTGATCCCACCTCCTTTGGGTCGTCTGTTTGGATGTTGGAGGTAACGAAGAAGTCATGGAGCTGCACATCCGTGCCCCATTGTCCTTCCATGTGCTAAGGCTTAGGGTTTAGGGTTTAGGGCCGGAGATTACCAAAAAAAAGTAAGCCACGCATAGAACTTGTTGAACAAGCCTAGTACGCCATAGCTAGTATGTTGCAGTATGCTCAAGCCGTGGTTTACAGCCGTCTTTTGGCAAACTCATTAGATGTTCATCAAATTTGTTTCATTCCCACCGCCTTCCCCACCACAGCCTAACAGCGCCATCATAGTCCCAGTAGACTTTGTAACTGAAGTGCGAGATGCTGTACTCCAAGAACCGCCTCTTCAACAAGAATACATACGAATTTTCATCTCCACATGCCTCGGCTGCAGTAGATCTGGCTCTGCAGGAGGGGCTTCAGCTGCGGCACTTGCTCCTCGGTATCACGTTGCAGCCAGAGCTACGAGAGTCTCATGGAGAGTCGGAAGTAGCCCAGAGGCGTGTAGGCAGATGACCATCAAGGCAGCAAGCTTATCAACCTCTCCGAGAGCCCCCAAATCCCAGATCCCAAATCCTGAAACTCTGCCCCCACAATAGCCCGCAGAATGACCCTTGTAGTAACCCTTGTGACGACCCTGATATTGAACCCTTGCAGCAACCCGAATAGTAGCCCTTAAATCCTAACCCCAAGCCCGGCTCTAAAGCTCCCTTATAAGGTTCCTTTAAGGGATCTACAGGGACCCTGAAAGGGATCCTTTTGTTGGGATCTCTACGGACCCTTAGGGGTTCCTTTAAGGGAACCTTTAAAGGGACCTCGTCGTAGACGTAGACCTTGAAGGGTGGTGGCGAGGCCTCCGGATCTTCCAGAAGAGTTCGCGCCTCGCCGGTGAAGCATTCAATCCGCATACAGATTACATATGTGTATATAGTTATACATATATATGTACATGTACATAAACATATACATATACACATACAAATACACATACATATACATATACATAGACATAGACATAGACATAGACATAGATATATACATATACATATACATATACATATACATATGCATATACATATACATATACATATACATATACATATACATGTACATGTACATGTACATATGTATGCATGTATGTATGTATGTATGTATACACATAAACTTATATACATACAATTACTCATACACATATACAAAAATATATATGTGTATATACACACATATACCGACTACTGACAACTGTCTGTACAGATGTACAGCAACAGCACATAACAGCACGTGTCCGTCAGTCCGTCGGTCTGTCGGTCTATCGGTCTGTCGGTCTGCGCGCCTTTCAGGGTTCAGGCCGGCTCGAGGCAAGTGGAAAATGTCGGGGGCGAGGGGTGGGGACCCGCCGGGGCGCAAGCACATACATACGTACATACATACATACATACCTACTTAGATACTTATAGACATATATATATATGTATATATATGTATATGAAAATCTCACATCATCCATCCATCCATCCATCCATGCATACATACATAAATAAACAAACAAATAAATATATATATATATATTACCAAGAGAGAGAGAGGTATATCATATGTACATACCTTTGTGTCTATATATATATATATATATATGTGCGTGTGTGTGTATGTAGCGTGTTGCTGTACCAACTTGCATGCAAATCTAAGAAGCTGTATCTGCAAAGCCCCAATCCCACAACATGTCGTCTGGGTGCAATGCCTCCAGCTCCCGGTACGCCCGCAGGATCTGCTTTCGCAAAAGGAAGACCTGGTCAGGACCAGAACAAGCTTCCTTTGCAAATAGGGTTTTGGGGTACATTATTTTATAGTTGTACTTCATAAGGAAACCCCAAAATAATATAGGTAACTACTAAGCCTAGCATAAGTGCCGGCTTGTGCAGGCTCGTGACGGCTACGTCTTCCTACGGTCTGCGCCCGCCTGCTGATCGTTGAAGGACCAATTACCCGCGTTGATGAGGCCTGCCAGCAGGTGCGTGTCTTGTTGTATTTGCTGTGAGCTGCTAGCCGAAGCTCGCATGCCGGCTTCTCTTGACATGTCGCAGCATCGTCGTCAGCATGCAAGTCTGTACAAGAAGTGAAACAGGTTGAATGCATGCTCCGCTGCTATGCCGCCACAGCAAACCTGGGCACTCACACCGCACATGCTGCAGCTTTTACTGTTACCAGTACTATTACGATTCCTACTACTGTTTTCAACAACCGGTAGACTTCTACCAACTTCCCAATTACCAGAAAAGCATTGTGGACAAGCATGGACGGCAACTGAATCAGCATCTCTTGCAGCTACTAGCGGATGTTAGGCCATGCAAGGTGCTTCGAATAAAGGCCGCATAAGTAGCACATGAGTTACGAAATAAAGCAGCAACTCTACTATCTGCCAAACCCAATCGCTGCTAACTACCACAAATTTCACCACATGGGCGCCGAAGGACTCGGAAAGCGAAGCCGCACGAAGGGCGCGGAGGGCTTCGCGAACCGAAGCGTCCACGGGAGCTTTCTTTGCCTCGGAGTGGCACAAGCCATAGCAAAGGCTTTATCTGCATCTTGATCTTCGTCATTGCCACCATCATCCACGATCATGATTATGATTGTTGGTGAGCAGGCTTTGGGGTTACGGGGTAAGGAGATGGCTCAAGCTTGGGACGCCGGACAGCAAGCTCATGAAGCCCCCAAAACATCGGAGGCAAGATTTCAGGACACATCTTTACCGCAACGGTGTTGATTGTGTTTTTGTTGGGGGCTCTGCGGCCCACTGGGTTTTGTTATGGATAGTTTAGGTTTTGGGCAGGTGTTGTGTTGACGGGCCTCTTCTAGCCTAGTGCTTAGGTTTGCCACCCTGGATCTACAAACCTACATGAAGCTCTGAAGCGACAAATCCGCAAGGTCACGCGGATTCCTTTGAAACGCTTAGCCACACATCCACCCCAAAAAGCCACCTAAGCCCTAAAGCTTCCCCGATCATACCGGTTCGAAGCCATCTTCAGTACTCGTTATGGTACGCTACTGATCGCCCTTGTGGTTATCCCTTTGTAATACCACGTTTGACACCACCCATGGCCCAGAGACTCCAAAACCCCAAAAAAAAAATGAAAATACCTTCAATAAGAATAGGAAAAGATTTAAAAGAGATTCCTCAATTAATCAGGTATTTTGGAGTCTCTGTGGGCCCTTCAGTAATCCAGCCGAGGCTGCCCCACGCAAATCCGGCAGTGGGCCGCTTCCGGGAACCTGCTTTTCAACACTGTGTACGGGCTTCGTGTGTGAGGTAAAGATTACCCTGAAGGGTTCCGTGGTCTCCGGTTTGGGTTTTTGTGGCTTTGAGGATTTGGGGGGGAGGGGTGCGGAATTGAGATTAAATTTTGATGATTGAGACTCTCTTTCCGGCTTTCAATACTGCGAGCACCCAGCTCAGAGTGTTCAGCTTGGGGAAGAAACAGGGCCTGGATCTCCCTGTACGGTGGCTCATGACGTTGACTACTTCAAGGGTTTAGGGTTCATATTAGTTAAGAAAAAAACATGTGAGCTTCGATTGTTGTTTGTTTGTCTGCAAACTATCCCTGCTGCCGTGTGGTGATTCGTCTTGAGGTTGCTTGGAGCTGCTACGACAACAAAAACGACCACGACGAGGACGACGACGACTACGACTGTTTGTTGCTGCCACTGCTGCTGCAATTGTGATGCTTCTTCTGTTGCTGCAGCTGGCCATTCATGTTGCTGTGGCTGCCTGCCCCATACTCGAGAATTGCATCGATACTGACTCACTGCTCCCGCGAGCTGCGTACTTCGCCACACAAGTACCCTGCAACGCTTGATCCTTACAGCAGGGTGTATTGATACTTGTGAGATGTGACGAGACATGTGTGTGTGTGTGTATATCTACTGTATTTATATGGGTGGTTGTCAAAATTATGGTCCCTTTTTGGGTGCCCTAAATATTAGGTGCCGTATTATAATAAGGACCCAACAAGGGACCCTAATTTTGACAACCACCCATATATGCACAGATACATGGACAAGGATAGAGGGATGCATGCATGGATGGATGGATGGATGGATGGATACAAAGCTGGAAAGATCGAAGGATTGATAAATGGAAAGACAGACAAATAGATGGATAGACCGACACATACATGGATTGATTAATTGATAGATCGTCAGATCGGGAGATTGATCGACAGATAGACCGGTAGATAGATATGCTGATAGAGACCAACAGGAGACAGACAAGCAGGCAAGCAGGCAGGCAAAGAGACAGAGAGACGCGGACAGATTGGTAAATCGATGGACCGGTAGACACATCGACTATTCGATAAATCGACGGATAGATGCATGGACAGATGGATAGATGGACAGACGGACAGACAGATGGATAGTTGGAAAAATGGATAGATGATAGATGGATACACAGACGGATAGATGGACAGATGGAACGGATAGATATTTGGATAGCAAGGTGGGTACGGTGTGGGTAGGGTGGGTAGGTGGGTGGGTCGGTAGGTGGGTGGGTGGGTAGGCAAGGATAGACGGACAGATTGGCAGATAGACAGATATACACTATTGTGAGGCCCCCGGCCGGCGAGGCCAATGGGCTGGAGAGCTCCGGCAGCCCACCTCTGAAGAGCTCAAATGTTTCATGGCTTGGGGATCAAATCTGAAAAATGGGTCGGCTTAATTCAGTTTGTTGGGGTGTTCCTAACAGCACTGATTTAAAGGCCCTCTTCATGTCCCAGCCTACCTCAAGTGGACAAGCAGACTGTAAGACCGTAAGGGTTGCTACACTGGGCCATTTCGTCGCCATGCCTGAATCCCCAAGCGATTTGGCAATGGAGCAGTTCCCCCTACAAACATATCGATCCATCCAGAATCCGGCATTGTGCTCGCATGTGCATGCGTGGTCTCGCCACCCTGAATGTTTCCTTTCGCACACTTTTCCTCGAGTCAGCTGCGCATGTATCCGGCAGAGCGCATCTCCATGAGTCGCGAGGCCTGAGCTTGTGCAGTGCTTGTAAGTTCGAGTGCACTTAGAAAGAATCTGCCCCTGTCTGTCCTAGCTTCTGGCCGAAGCTTCACTAAAAATTAAAACCCTTCGAAGAAGGATGGACGCAGAGAGATCGAGAAGGATAGAGAGATCTAGAAACATACAGACAAACACAAGAATCAGCTGCCAACGCCGAGCAAGAAGCGGTCCGATCCCAAGCGAAAATCTCATCTGCAGTTGAGGTCTTTCGCTCCTCCTCAGAGACGTAGAACAAGGGGATCGGATCGAGCTCTGCTGTGCAGACCACTTTGGTACGACACTCATAAAGAGAGTCGATAAGGGTGATGAAACGTCGAACTTGATCGCGCTCTTGAATCGTCAATTTGGGGATGTTTGCAAGGAACACCATGCGAAAAGCTCGCCCGATGGCGAGATAGTCTGCTGCCCCTAGGGGCTTGTTGCACAGGTCTTCAAAGTCGAAGAAAGCTGCTTCCGAGGTTTCTGCACAGCGGGGCACAATGATCTTGCGACCCTGGGACTCCACCTGCGTGCCAGCACGGAACTTCCCCTGGCATATCCTGGGTCACCGTCAAGGCTGAACTCAAAACATCAACCACGAAGCTGGACTAGCGTTTACAGGGGCGTACTGGCTTCAACTGAAAGGTTTGTTTTCCAAACAGGGTCCAAAGAGCTTGGCAAACTTATGCTCCAGGATTTTTTGCTCGGCAGGTCCATTCGGTGTAATGTAAACTCGGTCATCTTCCTCATCGTGCGTGGAAGTCATTCGGTAGTCAACCTCTGCGCCGATGTCATGCACTTTGCAAAAGTCTTCCAGCATGGGAATAAAGGGCAAGAAAAGAGGGCGATTGAGACCGTTCAGGTACAAGTCCTGTGGAGGACGGTTGGAAGTTGCCACGACGACGGCCCCTAGCTCGAAGAGCACCGAAAAGATGCGCTTCATGATGATAGCATCGCTAATGTGTGTCACCTGAAACTCGTCGAAGCAAAGGAGCCAGCCCTCCCTAATCATGTCCATTGCCACCTGTTCCACCAAATCGTCGGCAGTGTTGTCCCGGCTCGTCTTGTGATTCTTCTTCTGGTGCAAACGTTCATGAACTTCTATCATCCACTCGTGGAAGTGGACCCGCTTCTTCTCCTTAATGTTGATCTTTTCGTAGAACATGTTCATCATGAAGGTCTTACCCGTGCCGGTGCCTCCCCACAGGTACAGCCCTCTCTGGCCGGATGCGGGCTTTGATATGGCTGCCTTGGGTGGAGGAGCCTTGGCTGCTTTGGCCTTGGCTCCAAAAATGCTTCCCAAAAAGCTTGTGGATGTGCTCGGCAGCTGCGTGGGCTTGGGAGCTCTTGCCATTTTAGGCGAGTAGCTCTGCAAGTTCTCCGCTAAGCCATCCAGCATTTGCATGCACTCTTGCTGCCGGTGGTCTGTCTGGATGTCGCCTGAAGCTTTCAGCTTCAGGTAACTTTCCAAGCAACCACCAGGCAGGGCGGAAAGAAACCGCTGCTGGCCGACTATAGTGGCAGCAAAGCCTGCTGCTGGCCAGCTGAGACGCTGACCACCATGGCCCGCCAGGCGACGGCAGGACAGAGCTCGAGTCAATGAATTTATCATGGCGGCTCTATCCTGGCGTGCTCGAGCCGAAATTGCATCCATTGACAACCGTGGCCATAGTTTCACACCTGCTTCAGTCACCAGAAAGTCGAGGCCGTCTCTGAATGATTCCTCCGAGAGCACCATAGACCACCAACATCGAAACACCACAAACCCTCAACCCTAAACCCAGAAACTCGAACTTCACAAGAACGAGATCTGAAACCCTAGCCTGGCACCAAAGGCGGCAGATGCCCTTGGGCACGTTCCGCGAGGAAAGCCTGCATGAGCTTCCCACACTGCTTGTCCATTGCATGTTGATGTTCTGCTCCGAGCTATCCTATCTTCCCACCCTGCTAGTAGTCTGTTCTCTTGATGCTGATACTGCCTTCTTTTGACGATGGGTTCGTCCGTGATTTTGCAAGCTAGCTTTAGCGAGGAATTCCCTACTGTCGACACGTCTGGCCACGGCGGTGCTTGGATGAGAGTCGCCCGACAACTCGCGACTTCATGTCGAGGCCATGGCCTGGAAGGAGGATGAAGGTGCCTGCAGCCACAAATAGCCGTGCCCGTTCATGCAATAGCTATTATTCTCGAGAACAGTCGGGACGTGGCAAACGAAAACCATTGCCATGCAGGCTAAATTGTCTTCTGTGCAAGACTCTCGACATCCGCAACACGGTCTCTTTCCGTCTTGGACCTTCTCGGCGGGCTCCTTCGCTGCCTTCGCCCTTAGCAGAGCTACACTGAAGGGAGGCTCAGGCAGCTGTGCCACAGCCGTCGCTTTCACAAGACCCGGATGAACTTCCAGCAAGAAAACCGAGAACAAGCTTCACACCTCCGGTTTCTTCAGTCAGCCCGGAGCTTGGTTCCACGGGTCACCTATATGGGAGTTAAATAGTAGGATCCTTATTATAAGGACCCCAAACTAAGGTACCCTTAATTTTCGGAAACTCTAAACCCCTTATAGAGCCCTTTAAAGGAACCCTTACAGTACCCTCATAGTAACCCTTTCAAGGAACCCTAAGGTACACCTAATTTTCGGAAAATCTAAACCCCTTATAGTGCCCTTTGAAGGAACCCTTCTCGGTCCCTTAAAGGAACCCCTTAAAGGATCCCTTTAAAGGTACCCCTAATTTTCGGAAACTCCCATATTCCAAAGCCAATCGAAGCTTTGGCTTCGGGCCTGCGCCGCGGCTGCCGTGGCGGCTCCGGGGCGTCCTCCCGAGAGGAGGTTCCGGGGGGGCCTTTTTTTATAAGTAGAGAAGGGTTCCTTAAAAGGGGTCTATAAGGTTACTACAAGGGTACTATAATATAGGGGGCTTAAAAATTAGAATAGGGTTTTGGGGCCCATGACGCTACAGTATTGAAAGGAACCCACCAAAATAGTAAAGGTAATGATTCAGGCTTAAGGCCCCTATAGTAGACTTTCTTCCATTGCTTGGTCTTCTCGCTTCGGATCCTAAGCCCTGCTCAGTCCTCTGCCAACCCGGTGAGGAAGAGACCCGACGGCTTCTCCTGTCAAGACAGCTGTGCTTGGCGAAGCATACTACTTGCTACTTCATATAAGCAACAAGTATTTTAAGTATAGTATACTTGTTACTTCTTAGAAATAACAAGTACAAGTAGTATAAGTATAATACACTTATTGCTCATCACTGCTTGCCATCGCACAGAAGATTGTGTTGAGATAGGTCAGACAAGGACTGATGCCAAATCACGATTCCCAAACTGCAGCTAGAATGCACGCGGGACGTGCCTTGGGAGTTTGGCTCGCGCCTGGGCTCGCGCCGGACCTCGGCTGCCAGCCGGCAAAGCTCAGGCAAGGCCTTAATACTTAGAATAGGGTTTTGGCCCATATTATACTATAATTATAATACGGAACCCCCAAGATAGTTTACAGTATGGGTGATTATAAGCGTAACGACCTGGCTAGGGCCCCTGCTGCTCCTCTTCCTGCTGCCGCATTTGCTTCATAAGCTGCGCCAGCTTCTCCTCTCAAAAGCCAAAGCCAGGAACCAGACCAGCCGCAGCTTTCGAAGTTCAGATCCCCACCCCGCGGCAGAAGCCCCACTCTAAGCCTCCCTGGCCAGGCAGCCTATACCCCTAAAAGAAACAAAGCTTCCCGTCCTTGGTGGCAGCATCCTCGGGCTCCTTCATGAAGGACAAAGGCTCCTCCACGGGCTCCTCGAACCTCCGGGGAGGTGCGAGTCGAGGCTTCAACGCAATTCCGGCATCTCATAGGATAGGCTGCCGCATGCGACTGCAGGCACGGACATCTCGTCATTAGGCGTGCTGGCAGCGTGGCCTGTTTTCTATGGTCTGTTTCCGCTCCCGGAAGATCTGATCCAGCTCTTGCTCGGTGAGGTCGTCACTGAGGATGCCTGAGCAGGGATGGTGGAGATCACTTGTGACCCATGCCCTGAACGGAGTGTTTCACTGGAAGTTTCACCAAGCGCCGTCGCCAACCTTCCTGAGGAAATCCTGCAAACCGAAATCCAAAACAGTCGTGCGAAGCCCAGTGCGGCCAGCTCGCCGTCGGAGATGCCTCAGCAGGCACAGACACACAAGTCTGGCAGTGATCAACACGTCAGAGTCACTCGAACAGGAACACCTTTCTCGCAAGCCTTCGCAACGACCCAGGTTCGGAGATCAGCAGTTGAAATCACAAAATCTGAACTCCGAGCTAGGCCGCAAACCGTGTCCACAATCAGCCGCTCAATGCTGTGGATGCTTCCACCGCGGTCCCGACACTGCTTACTAAATCTTGATTGCGTGAACCCTCAAACAACATAAGGCAAGACTCCCAAGTGTTCTGCCACCGGCGCCGTCGTTGCGGGGGCGGACGCGGCGCGTGCCTGGGAGGTCTCTCTCAGTATTCTGAGTTTCTCCCTCTGCTCCCCAAAGTCTGAGCTCGCTGACGTTCATGGCCATTGCACCTGGAAAGACCCAGGGCTGTGGACGCTCTGAGTATCACTAGGTCAGGTCTGCATCACTGCATCACAAACCGGCCTGACCACTGAACCACCAGGGCATTGGCCTCCTCGTCGAGCTCGCCCAGCTGGGACCTGACTCTGCCCTCTATATATAGACGTATACGTATACGTGCATATATATATATATATATATATATACAGAGAGAGAGAGAGAGACAGAGAGAGAATGATACGGATACCGACACAACATGGGCATAGACATAGGTATAGATAAATATACAGCTATTGATATAAGTATAGGTATAGGTATAGATACAGATACAGATACATATATAGATATAGGTATACAAGTTCGCGTGTGTATACACATATATGCAAACAAGTACCGCACATACATACACACATACGTGCGTACATATATATATATATATATATATATATAAATATATACAGACAGGATTAGTTATTTACAGTTGCATTTACATGTTATATTCAGTTACATACAAACATAGTATACCCGTCAAATAATATAATTATAACATGGTGGGACCTCTGAGATTGAGGCATGCTTCTCGGCCGGCTGAAAGGGCCGGAGGTGCGGACGTCCCGGACTTTCTTCATTTTGCGGCCTCAGGCATCCCAGTTTTGGCACTCCGAGACGATGCTGGCACGCTGCTCGTGTCAAAGATAAGAGCAGGACTGTTCATCTTCAACTTTACACCGGGAATCTTCTCAGCCTCCACCCGAGCAAGGGAGCAGACTCCAGAAAGCAACTCTAGCTGTGCCACCGCTATGCACTGCAACGGGACCTTGGCAAAGCAGCCATTTCCTTTCATGTAGAAGGGCTTGATGTCCTGTTTTCAACAAGGTGCTACTGCACATCCTTATCAAGTGGTGCAGAGGGTCCTCGCTGACAACAGCGACATTTGGAACCGAAGGAACGGTCGCGCTGCCGCCACGTGTACATGGGTTGTCGCTGAGTCGCAGCACTCTCCTCGGTTGTGACTGGTGACGGCACGGTACGAACCCAGGCTTACGGTTCGCAATGCAGGGTCCTCTTGCCAGCAAGCGCATCTCACAGCTGATTTCAGGCGACTGAGATGCGCACAAGCTCTGAAATAGCTGGATGACTGGTAGGCTTGACACACCTCAGTGGACTTGCTCTGCTGGTCTCTACTCCGAAAGAATGAAGAAGTGCTGACGACGAGTGCGCCCTCCAACTCAGCCTTCTGCCCGTAATTTCGTTTGAAGACAGATCCAACCTTGGCAGAAGCAAAGAATGTCAGCCAGAGGGATCTAGACTCTAGAACGCATGTTGCTCCTTGGAAAAGTTTTAAAGCTGTCTCGCGCATTGCCAGAACTTTCTTGGACTGTTCGGAGATCAGCGGCTCGATGTGGGTACTGTTGCGGCCTAAATAGTCAGAATCGGGTTTTGGGGCCCATTGCAGTTTTGTTATAATAAGGAACCCCACAGTACTATTGGTTACTATATTACCCCAGTTTCCAAAAATAGGGGACCCTGATATAGCACCCTGAATACTAGGATCCTTATTACAAAGACCCCAAAAGAAGGTACCCCCAATTTCGGAAACTCCCATGTGGGTACCCCAGAGCTTTTCAACATCTCAGGGAGGGGCTCCTCCAGGTAGGGGAAGTAGCACAGCGTCGTCCCGCTGGCCGTGTCCGGCGCATCATCCTGGCAGAATTGGGATTTGCAGACTTTGACGTGGATGCATTGACAGCATCCGGCCGAAGGCCCGATGTCACGTCTCCTTCAAGCGCTTGACCCGGTTGGACATCAAGGACAGCTTGCGCAGGTGCGGGACAGCATCCAATGATCGCCTTGGCTGCGCGCTACTCAGCGAACGGCGCAAAAGATGATGTTGAACATGCACAGTGAGGACATTTGGCAATGCTTGTATGCTATGCAGCCTGCAAACGAGGACGGCACAGTCTGACAGTTGACTCTCCGGTTGGAAAACAAGGGCACAAGAAAAGCCACATTCCAGCCCCGGTGCCACTGCATGAATTGCACTAGGTCATTGGAGTCCAGGATAAGCTCCTCGAGTGCCTGAAGAAGCAGGTGCTTGCGAGTGGTCAGTATGAGACCTCACCGCAAGTACATAAGTATCATCATGACAAACCATGCGGATAGCACCGGCTGCCGTGAACTTGATGATCAACGCGGACATGGCGATTGAGATCATTTCCATTGCCAATGAACTAGGACAAGGATTAGAAAGACCTGACCCGCCCGTTAACAGCAGCATCCTCACCACCCTCGTCATGATCGACTCCGACAACATCGCCAGCAAAGGTGATGCCGCCATCATCATCATCATCATCATCAGCAAAATCATCATCATCATCATCATCTTCATGACCATCATCATGATCACCGTCTAGATCATCATCAGCCGCATCCGCAGCTTACCTCCTCCGCATCCATCATCACCAACGTCAGCAGCATGAGCAGGCGCAACAGCAGCGGCAGCGGCAGCGGCAGCGGCAGCGGCAGCAGCAGCTGCAACAACAGCAGCAGCAGCAGCAGCACTCAACAGCACTGCATGCTAGAAAAATCACCACCGTCGGCATCGTCACCTTGTCGAAACATCGTCGTCACACTATCATCAACAGCACCACCATCGCAATAGTCCTCAGCATCATCATCATCATCATGGCCAACATCAGCATCAGCGCGGTCGCTATCACCACCATCACCATCACCATCATCATCACTCCCACAATTGCAGTCATCCTTATCATGAATGTCACCATCATCAAAACCTTTTTCATCATAGCCTTCTTCGTGGTGGTCATCAGCATCATCTTAAGCACTGTCATTCTCATCAACGACATTGTATCCTCATGATTTTCGCCACAGTCATCAACAAGGCCGTGACACGCATCCTGATTCTGCTCATGTCCATCAAGTCATGCTACAGTTGGAAACGGTGAAGTCTTGGCAGGTATGTGCGCACATACGCTTCTGGCCCACGAACAGTGAACAGGATGGTTCCTTCCGGATGCCGTACACGTTTGCCAAACTCTGCAATGTATAAATGTCCAGCAGCTCTTAACTCCCAAAGCCGGCAAGCCCCTAGAGCCCACGAAAAAAAGCACACTCTACAATCCACCAGACCCGACACCCTCAACCCTAAACCCGACACCTTATAGTACCGTACCCTTTAAAGTATCCCTTATGGTAACCCTTATGAGCCACCTGGAGGCCGACGAGTTCCGCTTCCGGCGGCAGCGAGGAGATGCAGTTCGAGGCCAAGTTCAGCCAGACCAGGCTCGGGAGCCTGCCGCAGAGCTACGGGGAGAGTCGGTGAGGTGATATGCATGTGGTAAAAAGGATATGGATGTATGCTTGCCTGTATATACATACATATATATATATATGTATAGATGTAGGTATACATATACACATAAATATAAACATATGTGTACATGTACATATGCATATACGTATGTGTGTATATATATATGTATACATGCTGCACATAGTATACATATAGATATGTATATATATATATATATATACGTACATATATATATATATATGTGCACGCACATTTACACATGTCTACACATATACCCACACAAATATACACAGTATAAATACACATATACACAAATGCGTGTACAGTATATACATACATATATGTATGTGTGTATGGATACCTGAGCACGGTACCTGAGGGTCTGCTTAATTAGCTTCTACAAGACAAAACCTAGTCAACTGGTACGTCGCTAGGTGGCACATTGCACATCTGAAACGCTGACAACACCGGTCCACACGACGACGCTGCCGATGCGGGTCGCGACCTGGCAAGCTGGCCAAGAACATCTCCATGCAGACCGTTGAAAGAGAGGTCCAGCACCTGAATTGGCAAAGAAGTCACGTAAGTTCAGACTCAGACGTTGATGCTTTTCTGGAGTGATTAAAGATCCGATGCATGTATGTGTTTATATCTGCGTGCGCACTCAAATAGCGGAAGAATGTGTTTCCTTGTTGCACATGCTCATTCTTGCAGGCGTGGTTACTGGCGACGACAACAATAATGATATTGAACGGTAGCAGTAGAAGCAGCTGCAGCAGTAGTAGTCGTAGTAGTAGGAGTAGTAGTAGGAGTAGTAGTAGTAGTAGTAGTAGTAGTAGTAGTAGTAGTAGTAGTAGTAGTAGTGGTCGTGGTAGTGGTAGTGGTAGTGGTAGTGGTAGTGGTAGTGGTAGTGGTAGTGGTAGTGGTAGCGGTAGCGGTAGCGGTAGTAGTAGTAGTAGTAGTAGTAGTAGTAGTCGTAGTAGTAGTAGTAGGAGTAGTAGGAGTAGTAGTAGCAGGAGTAGTTGTAGTAGTAGGTGGTAGTAGTAGTAGTAGTCGTAGTAGTAGTAGTAGTAGTAGTAGTAGGAGTAGTAGTAGCAGGAGTAGTTGTAGTAGTAGGTGGTGGTAGTAGTAGTAGTAGTGGCAGCAGCAGCAGCAGCAGCATCAGCAGCAGCAGCAGCAGGAGTAGTAGTAGTAGTAGTAGTAGTAGTAGTAGTAGTAGTAGTAGTAGTAGCAGTAGCAGCGATGGTAGTAAACTCTTACTCGTACTTTTCACTGGTAGTAGTAACCAGTATCACCACGTGAGAGAGCATATACTGCAACAAGTAATGTGAATTCTCAGCCCTCAACACTAGCCCCGAGTCCTTGAACCCTAAACTGTGCTGGAGCCTCCAAACTCTGCAGGATCCCGGCTCCCACCTGAACCAGGGCTCAACTCTTCGGGGGCTTTGGGGCTTCAGCAAGGGAGAGGGGTGATCTTTTGGGGTTTAGGGTCCAGCTTAGGGTTCCGGGGTTTGGGAGTAGGACTAGGATTTAGCATTTCATCATTAGCTCAGGGCGTATGTTTTAGAGATGCCCCGACCCGAAGCCCCGGAAAGCCTGAAGCCCTTGAGCTCACTTGCGCCTGCAGCGAGGTGATGGAGTTGCAGGCCAGGTTTAAAGTGCCCAATCGCGGGAACCGAGCGATTTGCTCGAGAAGGTGCTCGTAGCCTTGAGGGTCCGTCAGGCATCCGGGGGTTCAGGGAAGAGGGGTCCATGGTTGTGGTCAGCTGTGGTCGACATTTCACGAGATATGGCGTGTATGGCTGATGATGGCTGGGGTTTTGTGACCGAGGCCCTCCAGATGATGCAGTTACATTTCTTTTACGGCCGCCAATGCCTTCTTGACAAATCCCATACTCCAGTGCTGGCGCCTGTTTGTGCACTTTTTAGTTTCTCGTGTCAGTAGTATGTCGCCATATTCTGCAGGATATCCAAAAGGATGCCCTCGCTGTAGCTCTGGTCCTGATCCCTTCACCTGGGGCCCGATCCCAGCTGATTGTCGCTAAGGTCCACCCTGTCGAGGTGGGTGAAGAAGGACAAGTCCTCCCGGCCACTCTTCAGTGGGAAATAGGAAACAATGACGGAAACACGATCATTGGAAGCAGAGGGACAAAGCTGCTACTGCTACTGCGGCTATGACAACGACGACGACCATGACCAGTAAGTCGTCATCACAAGTTGTAGTACGTATGCGACTTATGCGACGCGTACGACTTGTATCACCTCTACTTCTTATACCACTTATACGACTTGTAACAGCTGTACTACTCAAACTACTGATCATGCTCGCAATACTCTACTCGTACTGCACTTATCTCTGCTTACTCTCTACTCACTATCGGCTTATTCTCTACGCATCCTACTCGTACTACTTCTCCTGCTTAGACTACGTATTACTTATAGTCCCTACTACTTCGATTACGACTGCGACAGCCACTATCACTGTGGCTACAATCAGCGAGCTGGGACCGATGCCCGACGCACCACGACGACGACGGCTGCTGCTGCTGATGCTGGTGCTGGCTCTTCGGCAAAAAGGTCGTCACAGTAATGATGACTGAAGCTGCCTTAGGAACTTTGTAGAGGGAGGTAGAGGGAGATGGGGCTTCAGATTGACGAAAACGAGCTTGAGCTGAGCAATTAAGCCCAACTCTGAACCCCACGAAAGGGAATGAAGCCAAAAAGACTCAAGGGTTGACTGAGCAAAGTGGATGTGGTACCATGGACCTACCTCTTCGGCGATGTCCACGATCTGCAAAGAGGACAGATTCACGGTGATCACCTCAGCTCCACCATCTTCGGCGTCAGTGTTGTGCAAACAGCTTGGGTAGTTGTGGGTTCTGGTTTAGAGGTTTAGGGGTTTAAGGTTTTTCTTTGAACCCTCTTTTCCTCCTGCCTGTTCGGTTAGCTGGAATGCCATTCTGGCTGGGGGGCCTGTTCGGAGATATGCTGAGGGGATTCACCACCCTAACCACACTAGCTTCCCACCTATAGTGCACCCCATCGCCGGACCAGGGCAAATGGCTTCATGACACCCGGGGTGCACATGGCTGTCAGCTTCCTGCCTCTTAAGCAGCTTCTTGCCACTCTGAAGCTGGCAGGCTGGAGTGGATACATAACCCTCAGTCCTCCGACTACATTTGACTTATAATACAACGTGACGGGGTTTAGGGTTGGGGGTTTAGGGTTCAGGTGGCCAGGAGATGGCATTGCACACTGAAAGAAAATCCACAATGGTCGTGGGGCTTGACTTTCACAAGGTAGGGTGGAACTGCAGAACCCTCCACAGAGTGCCACCAGGATCTACTGGCAGACACAGAATTCACAAAAGCAAACAGGATCTACTGCAGCCTACTACCCCGAAGGGATGGTCGTCCACAAAACGGTGATTATGCGGTGTTACCAGGAGGGATACTGCAAGGACTACTAAAAGGATTTCTGCAAGGCTACTTACAAAGAATATACGAGGATACAAGGGTTACTGTAAGGGTGACTGCAAGGGATAGTATGAGTGATACAAGAAGGTTTTGAGGCAGCGAGCGCTAGCTAGCGAACAAACAGGGGCCCGACCCCCTCGGGTTGTCCAGAACCGCCGGCTGCAAGCAGCAGGAAGCCATCCAGCAGCCTGGCAGCACAATCGTAGGCTGCCGTCTCTTTGAGAACTTCACTAGACTTCAACCCTTTGAAAAAGCCCCAGTCGGTGCGAAACGGCAGCTTGGTCGAAGTGTGGCTGAAGGAAAGCTCGGCTTGGGGATCAGAGTCCAGAGCCCAGCGAGCCTCCCCTCCACGTACTCCTGCTGTGCCATCTTCTATGCGGTCTCAGTGCAGGCTGGGAGTGGAGTTGGGGTCCCGTGCTCGGCTCACGGTTCGGGGGTTGGTCACGCGGGGCGGCGGCAGGCGAAAGCCCTCCGCCTGCCATTCTCAAGCCGAGCGGCCATTTTCTCCAGCAGCTGCGCAACCTGCAGGGGTCAGGATCTTGAACTTCAGTCCTGGGGCCCAACCCTGCTCCGAAGTTTGAAGGTACAGGACACCGGGGATGAGCCATCGATGGCATCAGTTTCCGTGACCTGCTACCATCTACTACCTCTCTCACTGTGCCTTGGCCAGCTGCGGCGCTCGACCGTAGGCTCCGAGCTAGGCAGGCGAGCACGTACTATGTTATTACTGAGTCCTCGATACAGCTGCAGGATCTGACTGGTGAGGAAGGTAATGCTTTGCAGCTATTCAGAATACCCTCGGATCAGCAGAGAACAAAAGGAAGCTTGCAGATAGCCTCCAGAGCATGCATCATGCTGCCCAGACGTCTTTTGGTCTCTTGGGTGAAACGAAACTAAAGCACTCTGTAAGCCAACACAAGTGCGACGGCCGCGAACCAAAGGCACTTCGAACTCTGGCGCAAGCAGCTGCTACAGCGTATCCGTGCACTCAAAGCAGAGCTGAAAATAAGGGTTACTATAAGGGTTCCTATGAGGGCCACTATGAGGACCACTATACGGAGAGCAGAGTATTTTGATCGCTTTCGACGAAGAAACTCTGAAGCTCGGCGCTCCCACCTGGATGGAGGGCCGAGATGTAGTTCTCAAAAACCGAGTACTGCAGGGTCGCCTCGCGGTTCGGGGCCGGGAGGCCACAAAAAAGCAAAGGCTTCGGCTACGAGTCCTCTGCTCGCGCGGTTCGTAAAGGGAACCGTATCATAGAACCTGGTTCCCCCTTAAAGGGAACCCACAAGGGTCCCTTTAAAGGGTACTATAACGGTTCCCCCCCCTTAAAGGGAAACCTATGAGAACCGGGGAACATCTGCCCCGGAGTTCTCTGGCTTTCTGCGAACCGGGAGGTCTGGGCTTGGGATCCGCCATAGCGAATTCCTCGAGTAGAACTATCGCGAAGGAATCGCAAGGCTTGCAAAATAGGAGAAGTAGTAGTAGTAGTAGTAGTAGTAGTAGTAGTAGTAGTAGTAGTAGTAGTAGTAGTAGTAGTAGTAGTAGTAGTAGTAGTAGTAGTAGTAGTAGTAGTAGTAGTAGTAGTAGAGTACGGAGTACGTAGTACGTAGTACGTGGTACGTGGTACGTGGTACGTAGGACGTAGGACGTAGGACGTAGGACGTAGTACGTAGTACGTAGTACGTAGTACGTAGTACGTAGTACGTAGTACGTAGTACGTAGTAGTAGTAGTAGTCGTCGTCGTCGTCGTCGTAGTAGTAGTAGTAGAAGTAGTAGTAGTAGTAGTAGTAGTAGTAGTAGTAGTAGTAGTAGTAGTAGTAGTCGTCGTAGTCGTGATCCGTGTATGACAGTCAAAAGAGTGCATCGGAAGATCATACTCTGCTTCGGGTAACCTTCCAACAGCTCGTGCCTTCTTGACGGTCTCTGCATCAACGGCACGGCCATCTGCGTCCCGCTCCATCCTTCGGGCTGAAAAGGGCTGGTGGCTGTTAGCCAAAGGCAGCCTGGTTTTGGCGACTATGTCTACCTATAAAGTCGGTGCGATGCCTAGCAGCTCCGAGCCCTAGCTGTGGGTTGCTTCTAGCACATAGCGGCTGAGGACGAGACGTGTCCAGCGTGAAGCGAGTGAGATAGAAAAATGCCTTGCCAGCGGCCAGCCGACAGGCAAGAAGACAACTTTGCGCTGTATCGAACACCACCCTCTCTGCTCGTGAGCATCAAAACTCTGCGTGCCCGGCAGCCGGCACGCCCATGAGGCACACGCGTGCCTGCAAGTCCCATGAATGGCATTTGTCTCACCCTGATACAAGTAGCTAGCGCTGTCATGCCGGAGAGCCACCTCCTCGTCGTAGTGGTTGCTGCTGCCCGTACCCAGGTTGTTCAACACGGTGAAAACTGCATCCATGTTGTCTGGGTACCTGCCAAGTTCGCTGATGGTCACGAGATATCGATATCACGAACGTGGATAGACAGCCCGTGTTCAAAATGGAAAGTCAGCATCACCTTACAGCTTGTCTGTACCTGCTGCCAGACGCTCCTGTGCGACGCAGCCGCCCAAGACATGCCGGCAGAGCGGAGTCTGCAGCAAGTGCTGGCGGAACCACGGCCAGTCGACGCGCCGGTCGCCTGAGATGACTTCAGTGGTAACCCAAGGTTAGAGTTAGGGTCTAGGGTTAGGGTTCAAGAGAGAGTATAGCAGATGAAGGCCCTCGCAACCTCCAAGGCAACAGACGGTGCTGTGTAGTACTGTAACGTGCCAAGCAGTGCACGCTCGTCGACCAGGTTGGAACAGTCGAGGTATTTCCATGCCAGCCTCTTCTCCTGTTACCACATCGGCTGTACTCTGTGGAGAACATTCTTGCAGAGGAACAGAGGGCGGCGATCCTGCTCGTCCGGATCCATGATGCCCCGCGCCAGCCATCCCAGAAGCGCGGTACATGATAGCACAAACCTGGCAAAAGCCTCCAGCACAGCGCATCTGAAGAGTGCAGGTCATGGAATCACTCTGCTTCTGGCAGACGGGCACTGGGTGCAGGGCCATGTTGCACTGGTCAGCTCGCCCAGTGGATGGAAGAGGCCTGCAAGGAAAAATGCAGCCTAAAGACGAAGGACGACCGCGTGCCAGGCGTATCGGAGATATCGGAGCCTCCTCCCATGGGCTCCAAGCAACCATGCCCAGCAAAGGCTCAGATCTTAGCCCTGAGAAGATTGCCAGCGCTGACTGTAGTTGCTTTATGCTTTGGAGGGGTACAGAGATGCATAAAGATCCGGGAGGCTGCTTCCCAACAATCCTGCCGCTGCTGTTCCCATGCCCATGCGACTGCACCTGCTTTGGAGGCCTTGGGAATGTCACTAGAACTTTCACTTCTTCACTTCCCTGTCGCTTGAGAGGCATCAGTCTTGGGAATGCCTCCTTCTTCTATCCTGCAACAAAACGTCGTCCTTAGCAGTTTCCGGCGACTCCATGTCGAGTCTTGATGGTATGCTTAAGAGATCAAGGGTGTGTCGAACTGCCTGCGGACCGCAGGTGCTGACGAGCCCTGATGCAGCATCGGATCCGGCTTCACTTCAACATCGATGCTAAAGGACATGTTTGAAGGCACCAGCTCGGGCTGCGGCTACAACATCTTCACATGTGGTAAGCATGATCATGCAGTCCCCTGTTCTTTGAGCTGAAAACCGAGATACCGACGTTTCCTGTTCCTGCCACACGGTTCTCAGGGTAACATGTCAGGACGGCGCTTGTGTCGATTGTGTGCCCTTGAGACTGCACTCGATATGGTGCTGCCGGAAGGAAGATCAAGCCGGAGGTTACAAGTTCGTGGGTCGACAGAGATATCTGGCTGCATCTGTCGTCGGGCACTCCTTTGGCCGTCGTCTTCCAAAGCCGCCGGAAGAGGGCTTGGAAATGAATCTTCGAAACAGGATGGCAAGCGGTAGAGCCCTGAATCCCCGACCCGAAAACAGTGTCTACTGACTCCTGCCGGGGGCCTCGGCTGGACCCGAAAAGAGAACAGACTCCAAGCTCCACTATATGGGCCTTAATATCTAGAATAGGGTCTTGAGGTATATTCTACTATAGTTAAAACAGGAATCCCCAAAACCCTGTTCTAATTAGTAAGGCCCCTACATTCTAGAACCTCACTATAGATCCCTTATAGTAACCCTTATCGACCCTTTTAAAGGAACCCTAGCCTAATTATTAAGGCGAACCCTACTATAGATCCCTTATCTCTCCCAAGGCCAAAGGTCCTGGAGGCGGAGACCCAGCTCCTCAGCACGCCGCTCTGCCTTTGAGGCGGGGAAGGGGAACTTCGACAGCTTCTGTGGCTTTGTTCCTTGGCTTCAGGTTTTTGTTTTGCTTCAGGGCTTTCAGGTCTAGGGCTTTAGGGTTTTAGGGTTTAGGAAATTTGGGTTTAGATCTTCACGGTTTTAGGGTTTAGGGTTTTAGGGGCTTGGGGGTTTTGGGGGCTTGGCTGACTCCGGTACTATCATATAGGGCCCTTGATAATTAGAATGGGGTTTTGGGGACCCATGATATCACCATAATAAGAGCAAGGAACCCCCAAAATAGTCTTGGTAATTACCCACATCAATACGGCTGTCTTTTGATGATGGTAAGATCCCATGCGTGCTGTGATTTGGTGAGCATATTCAACCCAGGATTGGGCAGGGTCGGCAGGGTCGAGTACCAAGCTACTCAATACCGCAAAACGATGTCCTTTTTCATGCCCTCCGCCATATGGTTTCCTTGCAGCAGACGCTCGACTTAGTTGAACCGAGTGCTTCCGGCAATGTGCGTGACACTTGTACCTGTCACAATGGCAGTTCTCCTGCTGAAACCCATGATCATGCCCAGTTTATAGCAACAGCTTACAGTATACCAACCATATATAAGCAGACATACAGCATAGTCTGGGAATTGGAAATACAGAGTCTCTTGATATTGAAATAGAACCCCTAACCTCTAAACCTGCCTAAACCCTAAACGAGGTACCCCTAGACCTCAAGATCCCGCCAAACACTAAGCCCTAAACCCCAAAGCCTAAACCCAAACCCTAAACCGCATCTCAAGATCCCCCTAGACACTAAACTTACTAAACCCTAAACCCCAAAGCCTAAACTCTAAATTTAAACCCCAAACCCCACCTCAAGATCCCCCACATGCTCCGCTTGAGCTCCCCGACTTTGGCAGCTCGCTGCCTCTCCTTCGCCAGGCCGTCCTTCCGCAGGCAACGAGAAACGTGAGCTTCCCTAACACCCCAAAACCCCAAACCTAAAGCCTAAAAAGAAGCACAACCCAAAGCCTAAAGCCCTGCTCCTAGAATCCCTGAAACACCCGACTCTTAGAAGAAAACCTCAACTCTTACCCAAAATCCCTTAAACTCTCACTCTTAAACAACTCCTACTTGAAGGATCATGGGACTTAGTAACTAGGGTTATGATTATGCTAACTTTTCTTACAAGTACTTATAGTCCCAATTAAGGTACCTATAACCATACTTACTAAATATAGAACCCTTATGGATCCCTTGAAGGAACCCTATTCTAGAACCCAATAGTACGCTTATTAAAAGGAACCCTAGACCATGCTTACTAAGTCCCATGATCCTCCAAGTAAGAGTTTTGGGCTTCGCTCAACTTTTGTTGCTGGGAGCCTCGAGCTGCCGCAGCTCTTCTCTCAGAGAATCCCGCGCTTGAGCAGCATCCACACGCCTAGGTTTAGGGTTTTAGGGTCTGTTTAGGGTTTAGGGTTTTAGGGTTTAGGTGTTTTTTTTGAACCCTCTTTTCTCCCCGCCTAGGTTAGGTTGGTTGAATGCCACTGGTGGCTGAGGGGTGTACTGGGAAGCACAGCAAAGAGGAAATACCCAAATTAAGCAGGGTGTAGGGTTTAGGGTTTAGGAGGATCACAAGTACCAGCCAAAAAAAAGGGGGCGCTAATAACTAGAAGAGGGTTCCTGAAAAGGGGTCTATAAGGGATCTATAAGGGCACTATAATGTAAGGGCCTTAATAATTAGAATAGGGTTTTGGGATATCTTATACTATAAATATACTAAGGAACCCCAAAATAGTATAGGTAATCCTTAAGGCCCCTATATTTCCAGCTACAGTACAAGCGATTTGGATTGCTAGTACTGCTGGTCAAGTATCACTGTTTGTGTGATCGTTAGTATTCTGCTAAGGATCAACATTCATGGAATTACTCTGAGGTTCAGCCGTTTTGCTGTTGTCATTAGAACTATTGTTGTTACAGTGAAAATTACTACATGAACCTGATCATGATTACGATTCTCGTCATAAGTACAGTTGTGCTCGTTGTTTGTGGCATCATCATTATTGCTGCTGACATTGCTTGACATTGTATGATCAACTCTCTGCACACCCGCCGGGCCTACGCCGCCTCCGCTAAGCCCCAGGCAACTTCTCGCTTTCCCCGTACCGGCTTCGCAGCCGGTCCCGCTCTGCCTCCAAAGCAACTGCGATAAACAAGAATAACGATGACAATGAAATAATGACAAAAATAGCGACAGCAATGACAATGAGAATAATTCTAATTACTATTGCTGTTGATCTTATTAGTGCTTTTCAACCAATCTAGGTGCTAAGAATAAAAATACTGTAATAGCAATAACAACAACACCTATGCTAATAACCGTAATCATCGGAGCTGGCGACTCAAAGAGGATAGGCATCGCCGTGCAGAGTGGTGGATTGCGGCAAACAGTGCATGGCGGTCAGTTGGGTTGTTGTCAAAAAATCTTATTATAGTACAGCACCTATTATTTAGGGTACCCAGAAAGAGGCCATATTTTTGACAACCACCCATTTAGGCCATGAAGCTCCATTCCAGGAAGCTGGAAGGCCTAAGACTTCAGAAAATTTCGAGACCTTAAGCTGCTGCAGCCTCGAGATCTTGCAGCTCGCGCTGCAAGGAACGGTCGGCCGATGTCCGCGCTCGAGCATTCTGAAGCTCCTCTCCTCGTTAGGGAACGAATCGTTACACATCAAGCTTTAGTGGTGTCGCATAGCTCTTGTCCTTCTGTAGTAGTACATCTGTCGGTTTTGCTCGTTGTAGAGACTTTGATGTGAAACCACAGCCGTTGGAAGTGGGCTAAGCCTCGCACGGAGACCATCACACCTGACTCCAGCGGGATTCAGACTACTTGACTCCTCATCTGGCAATGCATCTTTCCCTACGATGCTTCTAGGAGCTGAGATCTGGACTGGAGCTGAACACTTGCGATCCTTGGCAGACATTCAAAAGATTGATTCTCAAACGACTATGGCGGTCCATCCATGGTTAGAAGTACCCTAATTGGGGTTATAAGTAATTGTAACTATAGTTACCATATTTATAACCCCAATTACTAAGTCCCATGATATTCTGCCGAGCTTCCGGTCTTCGAGTCGCGCACGATCGGCCTCATCACACCGAAGCTGGGCAAATCCTAGAACGCATTGCCGAGGTAGTGATCCTCTGCGATGAGCCCTGCCACCGTTCGTTGTGGTTTGCTGGCTGAGTTAGAGCAACAAACCGAAGGAATGAGATCATCCTACACCATGAAGCTAAGCGAACCGAACTTCCCGAAGGACGGCTCCCGCCTCATTTTGCTGGAGCTTCCTGAGAGCCTGGCTGCATGGAGAGTTAGGATTGAGGCTTTCCTAGTAGGGTTCAGGCTTCAGAGCTTGGGGTTTAGGTTTAGGTTTTCGGGTTCAGGGCTGGAGGCTTATAAGGTTTAGGGCTTAGGGCTTCGGCAGATTCAACAGACGGAAGTGGGGAACCATTCCTCTCCCCACAGCCAGACTCAGAAAGAAGGACGACCACGAGAGCCAAGCTCATGAAGACCCCTCTGAAAGCTTAGAAACTCTGGCATGCTTCAGTGAAGGATCCATTGAAAGTGTACCAGACTGAATAGAAGACGCACACTACTTTACGAGATTAGGTAAGGAAGATAAACGAAAAAGCTTCCGTTAGCTGGTTGTGAAGTCAAAACTCAATTTGAGAGAAGATGCGAGGGGGTAAGACATGATAAAGTCTATGGGTGTGGGGCTCAGGGTTTGCAAACATCAAACCTGAAGGTCAGGTGATATGGCTGTTTCCGAAAGTAGGGGACCCTAATATGGTACCCTAAATAGTAGGATCCTTATCATAAGGACCCCAACAGAAGGTACCTCTACTTCAGGAAGCTCAAGCTCCAGGCACAACACAACGATCAGGATCCGCATAGAGATCCAGGTCAGGACCAAGGAAAGATACGACCAGACGCGACCCCGTTGGGCCCCACGGGTATGCAGAGCTGCGAAAGCAGACTTAAGTATGGAGCAGCTGAGATCAGGAGAGATACGGTCAGATGAGGCGAGGCGAGGAGGAGGCGAGGCAAGATACAGCAAAGCCAGGCTAGACTGCTAGACAGATCAGACGAGATGAGGTGGGCTATGAAGCAAGATGAGATAAGACAGCAAGACAAGACAACATCAAGGTTGCACCCCAATGTAGGGTCTTGGTAAGACCGGACCGGCCCACCTCTTCCTCTCGGTCCTGGCTCGCTGCCAACTTAGCCTGTCATGCGGCGCAAGGCTTGCAAGCTGAAGAGTACAGTACAGCCAATGTTCTTCGCTCTGATGCCGGATCAAGCGACATTGACACTACAAGAACTAGACTATAACTCAGGACATGAGTCAAGACTGCGGTGGGCTGTGGAGGTGGACATCCCGGAATAAGCACTCCAGCTGCAAGCTCTCTTTTCGTGGAGCCAATCTTCGCCTCTGCGCGAAACGCCTCGCACTGGGGAAGTAAGGTACGACAGCTTCCAGAACCGCTGCAAAGCTTTTCTTTTTGGGATTTTGAGGGAAGTACCCAGCTAATGTCTCCACCACAAACCCACACCCTAGCCCTTCCCAGGGCCACAGGTCGAGACCGCTCCGAGAATGCTAATTAGTTTTAGCCCCTTGTACTGCTCTGAGTCTCTATCAAAACATGGACTACAACGTATCCGACATTGAAAGGAAGCCCTTTTGGAAGCTGCCAAGGCAAGCAGGACCTGCAAACGCCAAAGCCCACATGTGCTACCTGTAGCCTACCATGGCAGGGCGCGGCACGCCCTTGCCCCCTACAGGCAAGCCATCTTTCAGCAGAGCCGAAGTGCCGCCTTTCGGAATTCAGAACAGGCTGTTCGAAAAGATGCCTATGCTTGGGTTTAGGGCTCGTTCTTTGGGCGGTTGGCTTTCGCAAGGGTTCCGAACAGAGTCGGCGGGCTGCTGATACTCCATAAGAACAGTAAACCTGCGGCTTTCTGTCAAGACATGTGGAAACTGATATCGGCTTGGTGGTTCATGACTTCGTGCAGTTCGGTTCCCTGTCTGACGCTTACCTGGGGACAAGCTAACTGGCTGCGAATCCACTCCTATTTCTACCTCCCACGTAAGTCATGACGCACACAAACCAGGTCTCCAGTGTAGGATTTAAGGGCTCTGCTTCGTAATGGCCGGTTTCCTTCCACACCATCCGAGCGTCCAGAAGCTCGTATACAATATCTCATCATATCGTATATGTATATACCTACACACACATGTACCCATATACATCGATGGTCACATATGTATATATATATATGTGTAATATATACATACACATGCATACATCCATGTACATATGTGTGTGCATGCAGAAGCATGTCGATTTTATGTGTGTGTACATACATATACATGTATGTATGTGTGTAATGTACGTATGTATGTATGCATGCATGTGTGTGAGTGTCTGCGTATGTGTACGTGTATGTGTACGTGACGTGTAGGTGTATGAGTATGTGTATGTATATGCATATGCATCTGTAAAAATTTGTACGTGTATGCGTACACGCGTCTGTATGTATGTATGTATGCACGCATGCACGTACGTTTGTATGTATGTATGTGTATACATACACACGCATATGCATATATTATGATTATTGTATGTATACATATATATATATATATATATACATATTCTTGGAGATGCTTTGACCCAAGCCCCAAGCCTGAACCCTACCCCTTGGTGCGCCTTTGCCCTTGCCCTTGCCGTCCAGGCCCTTGCCAGTCGCCAAGCCCATGCGTCTCCAAAACCCAGGCTCTTCCTGCAATCTGGGCAAAGGCTGGGTCTCCAACAGCAGATGGGGGTTTCCGAAAATAGCTGACCCTCATATAGTACCCTAAATAGTAGGATCCTCATTATAAGGACCCCAAAATAAGGCACCCCTAATTTCGAAAACTCCCAAGTGGCTTCCGTACCATGAGCAGCTTCGAATGTTCAAGCCTCAGTGGAAGCAGCGACTCGACAACTCTGTTGGCACATGATGCGCCGAGGAAGATGATACCGGCACCAAGCAGAAGTGATGGTGATGAGGAGAGGAGGAGGAGGACAAGTACAAGGATCAGCCGGAGCGGATGAGTATGGCTGTGTGGATAATAATGTTGGTGCCGAAAGTCAGAAGGAAGATAGGAAGATCAGGATGAGGATGAGGACGATGATGCTGATGACAATGACGACGACCAAGATCATGATGGTGATGATGATGCCGAAAATGCAGAGGATACTGATTTAGATTGAAAAGAATATGATTGTGATGATGGTGATACTGATGTTGCCGATATTTGCTGGCAAGATGACAAGGAACAGGATGAGGATGACGACGACTGGGACGACGAGGACGCCGAGGACGACGACGTCAAGGCTACGGCGACAACTACGGGTCACCACTGTCGGTCTCGTTGTAGCTTCGCTCAAAGAAGAAGGCTTGCAAGTCGCGTCAATCCCACTCCCCTGCAGAGAACTCCTCCACCGGCCGGTGGAAGCCGAGCTTTTCCCAGTCCACCTAAAACGAGCGGGGACGAACCCGAAGGGGACTTCTTCAATCAAACGACATGGATCTCACATTAAGTGATGCAAGCCCCAGACCTGAGGGGACCTTCTACGATATGGTGGGCCGTCACCAGAAGGTGCAGCTGTGTGCGAGTTGCGTTCAACGGCCGATCCCGTCATAAAAAGTCTTGAGGTCCTATTCCCTCAGCTGCGGCCTCACGACCTTTCATGCCATGGGTCTGAAACCCGCTTCTTCTCAATATTCCAAGTACTGTTACCATTCTTGTTATTATTACTAATAATATTGCTATTACTATTGTTACCGTTGTTGTTAATATGATTATGACTACTGTGACTGAAGCGATGCGGAAGCTCTCCCAAAGCCTAGCACCCCTGCAGCTGACCTATATTTCTTGGCGCACCTTACCGGTGAGGCCGCCATCGTCTCCGCCCCGGCGTGCAACACCCTCGGGCCTCTGGTTGTAAGGGTTCTTAGAGTTTAGGGTTCAGGGCTTAGGGTTTTGGGGTTCAGGGCTTCAGGTCTAGAGTCTAGGGTCAGCAAGCTTCACTAAAGCAATACTATGCTGTTTATGTGAAGACTTTGACCGAATAGCCATGCAAACGTTCACCAACTTTGCAATTTGACTCTCGCAGCCACGAACTCTTGGTTCTCATGGTCCCTGGACCGATTTCTTTGGCACCTCCGGAATCTCAATCGATCCTCTGATTTGGGAGTTTCCGAAATTTTGGGTACCTTATTTTGGGATCCTACACTTTAGGGTACTATATTAGGGTTCCCTATTTTAGGAAACTCCCATTTTCCTGGACCTGATCCGATGCGCCGGCCCGCAGCTGGGGCCACTGCAGCGGGACGGGCTCGAGGCCCTGAGGTACCGAGCCTGAAGATGACGTAAGTAGAAAGAAACTGACTAGTAATAGTAATGGTAATAGCACTAGTAATAGTAATAGTAATAGTAAGAACTAATAACAACAGTAATAATAAGAATGAGAAGATGGCGGAAGTAAAGGTGGCTCAAGACCTGTACTACATGGGAGCCTCATATAGTACCCTAAACAGTAGGATCCCTATTTAAAAGGATCCCAAAACCCTAATTGTGGGAAACTCTTATGTCGATGGTACCCTCTTCCTTCAGATCAATGCAATGCTGCCTGGTTCGAGCACGCTGCCGCCAGGACCTCGGATCTTGTTCAGGATCTTGCGGCACCTCGGCCGCGCAGAAACTGTCATAAGGCCACGAGGCGTAAAAACGAGATCTTATATATGTATATGTATATATACATATATATACATATATATATATATGTATATATATATATATATATATATGTATATATACATATACATATAGGTAGACATATATATATATATATAGATATGAAGCTCGAAGATCCTGCAGTGCTGAAGACATCTTGGGGCAGCACTCGTCGTGCGCATCACGCGTCATCTGCGGCAGCGCCTGCACCGCAATGAGCAGCAAAGGCCCGGATGCTGCTCGACTTCATGTAAATCCCTTAAAGGGTCCCTAAGAGGGCCTTCTAAAATCCCTCCAAGGATCCGCACACGGATCTCATAAAGGATTCCTAGTTGGACCCTAACTGAGAGAACCCGACCAACATCGACACCTTGCCCTGCCTTGGCCGCCGTGCTGAAGGAGGCTTGGAAAAATCGCTCTGAGCGCACCTCAAGCTTGCCGATTATCCTGATCTAGACCATGTGTAGCTATGTATAGTTGTATATTTTCTGAAGAATAACGTATTCTAGTGGAGTGTGTAGGGCTCAGGGTTTCGGGTATGGGTTCGAAGTAGGATGTTCAGGGTTTCCCGGCTTGGACCGTACACATGCCGTGCCAATTTCAAACAGCCTTTTGAGAGGGTTTCCACACTTCCCGGCGACGAGAAAAACACGAAAGCGGCAATTAGCGAGAGCAAGCACTGATATGATGCGCGACAACCGTAACAGTCCCGAATACTGAGCAGAGAGGCTTCATGCGTACAGCAAAACCCGATTCGTCCAACAGTCTTGCTTTAATAAGATTGCGAAGTGAAAAGTACCACTCCTGTTGAGGTTTTGTCATGTTTCGAGAAGAACGTTCTTCGGCCAACTTACCTTTCTCCTTCTCGTTGCGCTTTACATGCAGTTTGTTACAACATAACCTCTTACATGTAGGGTTTCCGATAATTAGGGGACCCGAATATGGTACCCTAAATACCAGGATCCTAATTTTTGCGGACCGCTTGTTAAGGAATCCCTTTTTTTCGGAAACTCGCACATGACCGTTGTGGTGCACGGGCTGACCACGCAGCGCGCCTTGAAAGCCCTCTTGAGGGCCCGGCCCCTTTATTCAGTTTGGTGATGGAGGCCATCTCCTGCAGAGTAAGCAAATAATATGTAATATATATATATATATATGCAGATATACATGTACATATGCATGTGAACATAAACATAAATGCAAATGATAAGTGTGTATATATATATATATATATATGTTTATATGTATACACAATATGTACTATGCTATGCACAGAGAGAGAGAGAGAGAGATAGAGAGAGAGAGAGAGAGAGAGAGAGAGCTGTAGGATGGGCGGGCAGTGTTGGACAAGGCTCCTTCGCTATCTTGCACTACCGAGTCACGCGGGCCTCCATGGTGAGTTTAAAACTGAACAGCTTTGTGTTCTCAAGGATGTGGTTGGGATTCCAGCCTCAGGGATCGAGTCAGAAGCATTACAACTGACTGCGCGGACCACTGTCGCACGCTAGGCGTTTTGAAGCCTTGCAATTCTGCGGCAAACCAAAAGCGCAGAGGCCCTCCATCTCTCAAATTTCGAAACAAGATCTTTACCTTCCACTCTCTGCCCTCCTTCATGCGCTTGCACAATGCCTTGCCGCTCACACTTGGGCGAGGCGGCAAACGGTTCAATGAACATCCAGCTTGCCCCTTCTTGCTCCTCTGTTCCCAAGCCTTAAGTAAGTGGAGAGATTACAGGTACAAGAAAAGCCGTCGACCCAGTCTCATGGCAGAAAACTTCACTGAGTTCCCCTTTTCTAATGAGCGAATCCTTGTCTGTGGGTCCTGCGGCTCTTAGACTCTTAGTCTTAGATGGTCTATTCTTCCTGACGAAATGGGTCGGCAGAGCCAAGATTTCGGTTGCTGCCTTTACGATTCTGCGAGGCTTTGTCTCACACTAAGCTGCCTTACAGGAGCAGGCACCGTCATCGCATCAGACAAGACACGCAAGCAACCCTAGGGCCGAGACACCGAAACCCTCACCTCTTATAAGCCCCTGTCTGTTCCTACTCAAAGGATCATGGGACTTAGTAACTAGAGTTATTATATTGGGGTAACTATACTTACAACTACTTATAACCCCTATTAAGGGACTTATAGCCGTAGTTACTAGGTCCCATGATCCTCCAAGTACTTGACCCGAAACCCTTTCTCAGGCCACGGGCTTTTCGGAACGATGCAGTGGCCGCGCTGCAGATTCCATCGCAAAGCCACCTCTTTCGCTGGAGCTCGTTGCCAAAACTCCCAAAGCCTAAAGGCCCTAAAGGCTTGGGAGCTTAGGGTCTAGGAGGTTTAGGCTCTAGTTGGGCTTGAGAGTTCATAGGCCAAAGCTAAGAAGGCTTTGCGAGAAGATCCCACAGGCCCGAAACTCCTCCCAGCCTGGGCTGCCGTGGCATCGTGCCGATTGGCGATGCTCTGTAGGAGCTGTAGCTCTGGCACCTCAACATGCGCTGCTCAAAACAGTACATTATTGTGTGTTATAAAATGTTATATATATATATATATATATATCCCATGATCTGCTTTCTTGACGATGGTAAGAAATAGTGAGACCCCTACGACGGCCCTACGAGCATGTATTGCGGTGATTCGGCCGACACAGCCGGCTAAACAGAAGCGATCTCAGGATGCATCATTGTCCAAAGTGCGAAGACCCCACAACTGCCCAGGCCTTCAGCAAGGGCCTCATTTCTCGGGCATCTGATTTCGTGAGCACCTGCGGCATAAGGCTGCGATTGCTCGTGATGGCATGCCGGTGACAAAGGCCGATAGTACCTGGAGCAAGAATGATTCGACCAGAATTGTACCATGAAAACATCAACCTGCTCTCGCAGCCGAAAGAAGGGAATGAGTAGAAGGAGTAACCCTAAACCCGAAAGCCGAAACTTGACGAGCCTTCAGGTAGGTCTCCACTTTATGAGGCGCTCCGAGTGGTGAGTATGCCAGGACCTGCCCAACGCTTCGGTGTCTTCGCGTGTCACGTGCCAAAAAGTGAAACCGGTGTGTTTTCAACCCAATACACTATACTAGACTTACTAGACCATACATCATATATTACAAAAGTACCTTATGCATACTTTCCGATAAAGACGATGTACCATGTAATATACATGACATCCTGTAAAATTATACAATGCATGTTGCTCATGATTTAAACGATATATACTACACTACATGTTACATAATCCGATTGTACAGTACATAATACATGCTTTGGCGGTATACTTTGGATTGCATATTGTACATTGTATGCTATACAATATACACGATATCCTATATCCTACATTACCCATTTTACACCGCATCGTATATGTTGTATATCATGTGTGATATACTGTATTTGCATTATTGTACATTATGTAACATGTGGCGCATGATGTGTATGTTCTATATCACAGCTTTCCATGCATCCTTCTCAGTAGTTTGGCTACGATCGGTACTCCTGTGTCCTTGAGTCTTGCGAGTCGCTGCGGTGCTTACAACCAAGGGTTTAGGGTGTGGGCCTAGGGTTTGGGGTTCAACGACACAGCCATTTCTTGTCACCCCTCACTCTGCTGGTAAGGGAATTGAAACGGAGTAAAGCGAGCTATAGCACAATCCAAGACATCCCAAGAAGTCCAGAAGAACCAGACGGCTCTTGCAAGGGACCACCGACATCGAACCACAAGAGCAATGGAGCCTGAATCCCCATGCTCTGGCACAAGTCGGACATCTCTTCGTTGGTGTTCAACGGATGGACCTGCCAGTTTTCGGCTCCAAAAGCTCTGCCCTCAGGTGGGGGAGCGTGATCGGAGTGACCGGCTAAGTACACTAACTACAGTCCCTTTCGTCTCGCCCTTCTTGATCTCCGGAGATCCCTCAACTCCTTACCCACCAGCCCCAAAACTAGTAGGGGCTTTCATCCGGCGGAGCGGAAAGTACCAAGCCTCCATGGCCAGTACTGCAGGCGGCATCTTCACGCCCGCGAGGAACTTCCGGAAAACCTCGACACAGACCTCGACCGGAAAGGAGCTCGGGGCGAGGGTCTTCAAGTCTGGACTTCCCCAAGGACGAAGGGGCACCTTATTTTGGGGATCCTTATAATCAGGACCCTATATACTATTTAGGGTACTATATTGGGGTCCCCTGTTCTCGGAAACTCCCATGTAAGCAGCTAAGAAGATGGGCGCTTCGGCATGGATCGGTTGATTCGATGCCTCGCTCCTAGCTGAACGAATGGACTGCACGTGAAGTCAGGGCCCCAATGCCGCTGAAAGCGAAACCCTTCATACATCTCAGGCAACATAACCAGGACTAAACAACTAACCACAAAGGAATGAAGGCCCTGTGAGCCTTGGGGCCCAGGAGATCGAAATTGGAGACGCCCAGGAAGCGGGTGCGACCTTCTCGCGCAACCTCCACAATCTCTCGGGTCGTGAAGAAAGTGCGGACAGTCTCAGAAGAGGCTACAGCTCGCTTCAGAAGATTATCTGGCTCCGCATTCCTGACTCTGACAAGGCAATGGTCAATGCAACGCCTCCTCTATCCAGGGCCAGGCAGCCGGCACTTGCCTCGTGATGGTTCGGTATTGTTTTGATCCGATTCCCGAATTATTCAATAATACTAAAAACAACAAGACTAAGAAGAAGAAGAAGAACAATATAGTACTCATAATAATGGTAATGCCAACAATTGAATAATAACAGCAATACTAATAATCATCATCATCATCATAAGAGTAACAGTAGCAATAACACCCCTCCCCTGTCGCGACAAGACAAACCACGAGGGGCAAGCTCTGGTGGACAGTCGGCCACGAGCAGGTCGACATAATCCACCTGCAACTCTCCTGACAGCACAGTGGCATGGGCTCCCATCCGAAGCCTTCAGCTAGGTAGTTCTCTACATCAGGGTCCCCTTTAGGGTCCCCTTTTTTGTAGCCTTTTTTGTATGGGTGCCGTACTATTTCGGGGACCTGAAGACGGACCCTACGTAGTCTAGAGAGCTCTTCATCTTCTGAAGGCGAGGGGCTCAGGAGCATGTCGACCTCGCACCGGACCTGCTCTCGGTCCTGGAAGACCGCAGAGAGACTCTGCTCCAAGCAAAGGCTGCAGAAGCCACGGGGGCTACACCCCAAAGCTTAGGGTTTAGGGTTCAGGGTGTAGGGTTTAGGGTTCAGGGTTTATTGCTTAGGGTTCAGGGCTTATATAGGGTTCCTAAACCCCTAAACTCTAGACTCTAAACTAAACCAAGCTCCTTGCACTTTGAGATCCGACCACATAGGAAGACTTCCCCACGGGTGAGGGCCTCCTGCTTCAGGGCCTTGGCACGGCGAAAACTGATACGAAGCCGTCACAATCATGACAAATCATAATAGTGCCAATAGCAATACTAAGAGAAAAATTCGAATGATGATTATCTTACTCACGATAAAAACAAAGATTATAGCAATGATAATAGTAACAATCGCAGGTGTGGATGCAACCCGATGACTCGGAGCAGCTGCGAAGTAGCAAGCCCATAAACAGCTCAAGAGTTAAAGTAATGTAACAAAGAGCAACCCTACTTGGAGGATCATGGGACTTAGTAACTAGGCCTATAATTCAGGTACCTATACTGATATTTATTTATAACACCAATGAGAGTACCTATGCTTCCTTTCCCGCAAGCTTTCCCGAGACAGTCTGCGCCCCTCATCGGATGTATCCCCAAAACGGCTCATCTCCATGAGGCGACTGGCCTGAGCCGATGCATTGCTTGTAAGGTTCGGGCGCAGGCAGAAACATCTAGCTTTGTACAGAGTGTCCACTAAGAGCGCAAAAGGATGCGAGCGAGAGAAACAGATAGAAAGAAAAAACAGATAAAGAGAGAGAGAAGCCACAAAACACGTCGACAAATGCAAACAGCTGCCAAAATCCAGCGAGAAGCGGTCCGATCCCAAGCGACAGTCTCATCTGCAGTTGAGGTCTTTCGCTCCTCGTCAGAGACGTAGAACAAGTGGATCGGATCGAGCTCTGCAGACCACTTTGGTACCACACTCGTGAAGAGAGTCGATAAGGGTGATGAAGCGTCGAACTTGATCGCGCTCATGCATCGTTAGCTTTGGGATGTTTGCCAAGAAGACCGTGTGGGATTGTCGCCCGATGGCGAGACTGACGTCTCTGCACAGCGGGGCACAATTCCCTTGTGCCCCTGGGCCTCCACCTACGAGCCAGTACGGAACTTCCCCTGGCATATCCTGGATCACTGCCAAGGCTGAACTCAAAACATCAACCACGAAGCCGGGCCAGCCTTTACAAGCATGTGCGTGTACGGTTTCGGGGATATATTGAATTCAATTCAAGACGCTTGTTTTCCGAAACGGGGCCGAGGAGCTTGGCAAACTTATACTCAAGGATTTTCTTCTCGGCAGGTCCATTCGGTGTAGCGTAAGCTCTGTCATCCTCCCCATCGCGCGTGGAGGTCATTCGGTAGTCCACCTCTGCGCCGATGTCATGCACTTGGCAAAAGTCTTCAAGCATGGGAATAAAAGGTATGAAAAGAGGGCGATTGAGACCGTTCAGGTACAAGTCCTGTGGAGGACGGTTGGAAGTTGCCACGACGACGGCCCCCAACTCGAAGAGCACCGAGAAGATGCGCTTCATGATGATAGCATCGCTAATGTGTGTCACCTGAAACTCGTCGAAGCAAAGGAGCCAGCCCCCCACCATCATGTCCATTGCCACCTGTTCCACCAAATCGTCGGCAGTGGCCCGGCTTGTCTTGCACATCTTCTTCTGGTGCACGCGATCATCACCTCAATCATCCACTCGTGGAAGTGGATTCGCTTCTTCTCCTTAATGTTGATCTTTTCGTAGAACATGTCCATCATGAAGGTCTTGCCGGTGCCGGTGCCTCCCCACAGGTACAGCCCTCTCTGGCCGGATGCGGGCTTTGGCTCCAAAAATGCTTCCCAAGAAGCTTGTGGATGTGCTCGGCTGCGGCGTGGGCTTGGGAGCTCTTGCCATTTTAGGCGAGTAACTCTCCAAGTTTTCTGCCAAACCATCCAACATGAAGCTGAAAGCTTCAGGCGACATCCAGGAAGACCATCGGCAGCAAGAATGTATGACAATGTCATTGTCATGCATTCTTGCTGCCGGTGGTTGCTTGGAGAGTTGCCTGAAGCTCATCCAGGAAGACTACCGGCAGGAAGAATGCATGCAAATGCTGGATGGCTTGGCAGGTTTCTGCCAAGCCATCCAACATTTCCATGCATTCTTCCTGCCGGTAGTCTTCCAGGATGTCGCCTGAAGAACCAATAGTATGCCCGCCTGCTTGCCTGCCTGCCTGTATGTATGCACATACGTATGCATGTATGCATAAGTATGCATGTACGTAGGTATGTACGTATGTTTGTATGTTTTATGTTTGATATCTGTATGTATGAATGATTGTAAGATTGCATGTATGCACGCAGATGAGTATGTGTAGGTATATGTATATGCATATGTATATGTACATATGTATATATATATATATGCATATGTGCATGTATAACGTATACGTATATGCATATGCATATGTATATGTATATGCACAAATATACATACATACATACATACATACATACATACATACATATATATATATATATATATATATATATATGTATATGTGCATGTGTGTGTATGTATATGTATATGTATACGTATATGTGTATATGTAAATGTATGTACATATATATATATATATATATATGCATGTGTATATATATATATACGTAAGTATATGTATATGCTTGTGTTTATGTATATGTATGTGTATGTGTATATATATATAGAGAGAGAGAGAGAGGTACGTATGTACATGTATATGTATATGTATATGTATATGTACATGTATATGTATATGTGTGCATGCATGTATGTATGCATGTATGAAAGTACGTGTATATATACACTCACATTATAAATATGTATAAATAAATAAATACATATATATATATGCATATATATATGTGTATATGTGTATATGTAAATATGTATATACGTATATATGTGTATATGTATGTATATGTATGTATGCATGTATATGTATATGTATATGTATATGTATATGTATATGTAGAGGTATATGTGTATATATATATATATGCATTACATGCCTCCTGCTTGTTTCTATATGCATGTATGTATAGACCTACCTATACATTTACTTATGTGGCCATCTGTCTACTTTTTCTGCTCTTTGTTTTTTGTTATACTTACTTTATTTATTTCATTGGTCATATTAATATATCTACTTATCAACCTACTCATGTTTAAATACTTGTGCTCTTATGTGTGCATATGAGCATATAGACTTATTTGTTCTATCATGTATTTATCCACGGGATTATCTACGTACGCATTTTTTTGTTAGTTAGTCGGTTAGCTGTGCTTGCATGTATAACTGTCCGTATATCTAGCATCTGTACCAGTGCACAGGAGGCAGTTGGAATACTTGTCGCAGGTTCGTGCTGAGCTGCATCGGCTAATCAGACAGCTCCATGAGCCACACCTTCTGGAAAAGACGCCAGCAACTACCGTCGTTCTATGCCCCTAGAGGAGTCACTTGGGATTTAGGAGCTGATCAGAGGGGAGCTCGAGAGTTAAGTGCTTCGAAGCTTGCAAGCCCCCAGGTTTACGAATTGCAGGTGAGCTAAGCCCGACGCTGTTTCCAAAGCCCTGCCGATGCTTTGCTGGTTCATGTGACCTGGCGAGGCCCCGAGACGTGAGCTCTGACGGGCTCTGGTTCAGGGTCATCGGTCGTTTGAATAGGAAGGGCAGGGGAGGCTTGGAAGCAAGAAAACATGCCCCGGCCACGGTTGCTGCTGTCGACAAGTCTCACACCAGCCGCCAGCGCTTCCTGCATGCATGAGGTCCACCGTTTTGCCGAGCAAGCAGCTTGATTCATCCGTCTTTCATGTGCACACTAGCGGACTAGCGGGGCCTGCGTGACACTCACGGCATCTTCACAAGCAAGGTGACCAGCAAACCTCCCGTCTGGCCTGCAAAGCGGCTTGCGTCAGCTCGTCCACCCGCCGGTAGAAATCCTTCACAGGCGCGTCGGGGGCTGTTGGAGAAAATTTACTTTACATGCACAACCCGAATCAGAAGCTGTCTCGACAATATACAGAAACGTGACGGCAAATCCAGGAGCACGAGGACAAAGCTTGGCCCCTCCCGCATTCGGTCTCGGAGTTGCCGGCCTGATCGGAGACACGCTCCGTTAGATCCTCCGGCATGAAGTGGCCTCACACGGGCTTAGGGCCCTCGACGGCCTCGAACGGAATCGGTGTTTGTCAATCTATCCTAACTACCTCTCACTCTCTTTCTTCTGTCTGTCCGTGTGTCTGTCTGTCCTTCTGTCTGTGTGTCTCTGTCTATCTGGAGTGACTTCCCGTGTGACCTGGGACGTGGGGGAAAAGCAATTCTCGGCGAGATGCGGCTCGACATGAACACGCCATCTCTTCTTTCCTTGTCCGCAGGCCCCACGCAAAAAAAGGCACTGCCATCACACCATCCCGCCCTCCTCCTGCTGCGGCCTTGCTGACGACCACTGCATGGTATACATGCTACCACTGATATGAGAATGGCACTGGGGATGAAATCCCTGGCATGAAACCATGCCCCGCATCTGCCCGCGCAAGGAATCCTGAATCTATAGTACAGTATACTACAGTATACTACAGTATTAGGTACTTAGTATACACAGTATACTACAGTATACTATAGCATACTATAGTACAATGTATATGTATGTCTCTAAACCTCTATATATATATATATATATATACATATGTAGGTATGTGATCCCAGGCCGGGAGTCTGAGGCAGGAGCTGCCAAAGCCGATGACGGGCAGCTCCTGTCTGAGGACAAGCTCCACCCTTGCTAAGGGATTTTGATCTAAGTTACCATAACAGGGATCTATAGTATCTATAGTAATTACTGTGGTTTCCTGATTATGGTAACTTAAATTAAAACCTATAACAAGAACCCGAGAAAGGACAGCGACTCCCAACCGACCACAACCCTTGCATCACCCCCGAACTGGAAGACCTCAAGCCCCTGTGATCCACACCGATCGCTGCAGATTCCTGCAGTCCGGAGGCCGCGATTGGCTTGGTCCTTGCCGGTTCTAGCACTCGTGTGGCACCAGGGTTCGCAAGAGCAATTGTCACTGTAGCAGTAGCAGTAGCAGCTGTAACTTTTGCTACCTTGCACGAATCGGCAGCTCCCCGACGCAGACAGAAACATCTTTCCTGCCTTCCCCCTACAACAGAATTCGACAGGGTAAATTCTCAACTTCATCAATACCTGGGCAAATAGGCGAAAGTACCAGAGAAGACTCATGCACAGACCGCAATCAGACCGCAAGCAGACCGCAAGAACCCACAGCTCCGTAACGGTCGAAGGCATGACGACGTGCATGGTGTCGCTATGGAATCTGTCAACTTCACCGACCCTGGATCCCCTGTACCCTAAACCAAAGACCCTAAACCCGTAACCCTCCACCCTAAACCCTAAACCCTTAATCCTAAACCCTGAACCCAAACCAAAGACCCCAAACCCTAAGCTCTAAACCCAAACCAAAGACCACCCTAATTTCGACAGCTCCCCACGGACCTTGATGCCACCAGGGCTGGGAGCGGACATGCAACCTGTCGTGGCACCATTGCACTCCATGATACGTGAGGCATGGTTTAATATGCAAAAACTGTAGAAAAGACATATGTATGTGTTTGTGTGTCTATATATACACACACATACACATAAACCTATATACTACACGGACTATACACATATGCCTATATATAGATATATGTACATATACCTATACGATCCTCGGATGCAGGACGAGATCGCGCTGAGCGCCGCAGTCGCGCCTTGATGGCCTTGTGGTCCGAGATCGGAACCTCCAGCTGCGCCTTGCCGCAATGCGAGAGTCTGTTAAATTATGGGATAAACGGAGTGAATCGTGTTTTTTGGGGGGGGTGCGTGCATGGTTCAGGGTTTAGGATGTCGTTTTCTTGTTTTTTGGGGACCTCTTTTCAGTCTGCCAGTATCTCTTCAGTCGAATGCCTATCAGGCAGAGATGCATTTTCAGGGTTTCGGGTTTAGCATTTAGGGTTTCGTGTTTAGGAAAATCCGGAGGGTAGAGTATGGAGGCACATCCACAGAGTACAGAGCAGGTCTAAACCAAGGCTTTGCCAAAGTCTTCTTTGATGATATGGGTGGTTGTCAAAACCATGGTCCCTTTTTGGGTAATCTAAATAATAGGTGCCGTATTATATTAGGGATCCAAAAAGTGACAATAATTTTGACAACCACCCATACAGCAACACGAGAAGCCTGAGCTCTGGGCGACTTCCCATGCAGCCACCAGACAGGGTTCGAACAAAAAGAGAAAGACTCACGATCTTCGAAGAAAGCAGAACACCGAAGAAAGACACTAAAGCGACGAACACCGGAGACCCAACATACCCGCCGGATCACCCAGAGATTTCTTTGTGGAAAGGTTTGTACCGCCATTCACTTTCGGCTTGTAGTACCACACCCCCGGCCTCGCCAATGACGTCGGCCGTGGCGAGGGCCTCCACCGATCGCGGCGTAACCTGTATGAAAGAAACGCCCTTGCACACACGTGGGAGTTTCCGAAAATGGGGAACCCTAATATAGTACCCTAAATAGTAGGATCCTTATTATAAGGGCCCCTTAAATAGGGTACCCCTTAATTTTCGGAAACTCCCACGTCTTGGGCCTCCAGAACTCCGGGACTCAAGCTTACGGATTTCAGTACAGCTTCGGCTTGGATCGGCTTCAGGGCTCTTTGTACGGGTACCTCTATAAAGGGAACTCCAGAAAGTTGGAATATGGTTTCATGGTAGGATCCCCTATAATTTACCTTAAAGGGGTTACGATAATGATATTCCAACTTTCTGGCTTCTACTGTAGGACACAACGGGAAACTTGAAAGTTTCCCCGAGCTCCCTCACGGCCGCATCGGGGCCTTCTGACTCGTCGCCATGAAGTCGGCGAGGAAGCCGAAGAGGCCTCAGTCGGACAAGGGCTGGACACCTCAACAATCCGCGCAGGGTGCAGGGGTTTAGGGGTTCAAAAGGGATTTGACAGGGGTTTGAAAGTTTAGTCAAGCCTAAAGAAGACTAAACCCCCTTCAGAAGGCTTTGCTTCACAACGCGCAATCTCTGCCCAGCTGCAGCTGGCGGGGACTGCGTCCTTGTCGTAGACCAGGGACCATCCGACATCCTCCAACGTTTGCAGAGGCGCCTGCAACGAGAAGAGACATACATAATGTAGAACATGTGACGTGTAATGTACAAGTCTCGGGCATCGTGCACACTTTTACAAGTGTGTTCGAACTGGCGCGTGTCGCACGTACTTGCCTGCAGCCATACATGCATAACCAATAGGGTGGAGATCTGCATGCATGTGTACATACATGCAAACTTGCACCATCACATATCCTTACATCCATGTACTCATATACAGAAGTGCAGAGGCAACGTGCTCGTCAAGATCAAGCGACGGATTGCGGGCCTCTGCTTCTTCGGGATAGTCACTGCCGAAAGGACCTGACCTGGCTTTGCCGGGGACAAAAGTGACAAAGGCACATAGCACTACCAATAGGAAGAAGAATAATAATTACATATCGACATGCATATCTACATACATATAGACACACATACAGACATGCATTCATACATCCGTACATTCATACTTTCATACATTCATACAAACATTCAAACATACATGCATACATACATACATTTTACATACACGCATACATACGCACATACATACATACATACATACATAGAGTCCTGCCATCATACGACCATACAACCATACATATACTGTGCAATCAAGCATATACAACCCGTATGCTACCACTGCTACCTATTATTCAGCAACTGATATCTGGCATCTGCTATCTAATACGCGATACTTATCTCATACCCAAGCCCGTAAACAGCTCTAGAGTTCTGGAGGTAATGTAAGAGAAAGCAACCCTAAGTGCTTCCTTTCCCGCATTTTTGCCCGAGGCAGTCTGCGTCCCTCATCGGATGTATCCCGAAGAGCGCATCTCCATAAGGCGACTGGCCTGAGCTTCGGGTGCAGACAGAACCGGTTTATCTCGCTTTTACACAGAGTGTCCACAAAACACCACACAGAGCGAGCGAGAAAAACAGAGAGTGAGAGAGAGAGAGAGAGCCTAAAACACGTCGACAAGTACAATCAGCTGCCAAAATCCAGCGAGAAGCGGTCCGATCCCAAGCGAAAATCTCATCTGCAGTTGAGGCCTTTCGCTCCTCGTCAGAGACGTAGAACAACGGGATAGGATCGAGCTCTGCTGTGCAGACCACTTTGGTACGACACTCATAAAAAGAGTCGATCAGGGTGATGAAACGTCGAACCTGATCGCGCTCTTGCATGGTGAGCTTTGGGATGTTGGCCAAGAAGACCGTGCTGAATTTTCGCCCGATGGCGAGATAGTCTGCCGCTCCAAGAGCCTCAGGGCTCTTCTTGTAACTTATGTTACCATAATAGGGATCTATAAGGGTTCCTTCAAGGGACCTATAAGGGTTCCTTTAAGGGTAAAGAGCCTTGTTGCACAGGTCTTCAAAGTCGAAGAAGGCTGCATCGGAAGTCTCCGCACAGCGGGGGACCATGACCTTGCGCCCCTGGGCCTCTACCTGCGTGCCAGTAAGGAACTTCCCCTGGCATATCCTGGGTCACCGCCAAGACTGAACTCAAAACATCAACCACGAAGCCGGGCTGGCCTTCATAAGCATATGGGTGTACGGATTCGGGGACATGTTGCTTTCAATTCAAGACATGTGTTTTCCAAAACGGGGCCGAGGATCTTGGCAAACTTTTTCTCCAGGATTTTCTGCTCGGCAGGTCCATTCGGTGTGATGTAAACTCTGTCATCCTCCCCTTCGCGCGTGGAGGTCATTCGGTAGTCCACCTCTGCGCCGATGTCATGCACTTGGCAAAAGTCTTCAAGCATGGGAATAAAAGGTATGAAAAGAGGGCGATTGAGACCGTTCAGGTACAAGTCCTGTGGAGGACGGTTGGAAGTTGCCACGACGACGGCCCCCAACTCGAAGAGCACCGAGAAGATGCGCTTCATGATGATAGCATCGCTAATGTGTGTCACCTGAAACTCGTCGAAGCAAAGGAGCCAGCCCTCCCTCATCATGTCCACTGCCACCTGTTCCACCAAATCGTCGGCAGTGTCCCTGCTTGTCGTGCGCAACTTCTTCTGGTGCAAGCGATCATGCACCTCAATCATCCACTCGTGGAAGTGGATTCGCTTCTTCTCCTTGATATTGATCTTGTCGTAGAACATGTGCATCATGAAGGTCTTGCCTGTGCCGGTGCCTCCCCACAGGTACAGCCCTCTCTGGCCGGGTGCGGGCTTTGACATGGCTGCCTTGGGTGGAGGAGCCTTGGCTGCTTTGGCCTTGGCTCCAAAAATGCTTCCCAAGAAGCTTGTGGATGTGCTCGGCAGCGGCGTGGGCTTGGGAGCTCTTGCCATTTTAGGCGAGTAGCTCTGCAAGTTCTCCGCCAAGCCATCCAGCATTTGCATGCACTCTTGCTGCCGGTGGTCTGTCTGGATGTCGCCTGAAGCTTTCAGCTTCAGATAACTATCCAAACAACCACCAGGCAGGGCGGAAAGAAACCGTTGCTGGCCGACAGTGGTGGCAGCAAAGCCTGCTGCTGGCCAGCTGAGACGCTGACCGCCATGGCGTGCCAGACGGCAGGACAGAGCTCGAGTCAACGAATTTATCATTGCGGCTCTATCCTGGGGTGCTCGAACCGAAATTGCATCATTCACAGGAAAGTTGAGGCTGTCTCTTATTGATTGCTTCATGAAAGCGCTGCCAAAACGCAAGAAGCAGTTCCAAAGCGACCTGCACAGGAAGCCGACTGTTGACCTGCTAGATATGGCAAGGCCACGGAGTCGTCTTGGCTCCAATGACCCCCCAGAATACTAGACTGGCTGGGAGGCAGGCACTGCGCCGAAGTCTCCCACGATGATCCCCAGGTCATCCTGGAATCGAGGTTTAGAGTTTAGAGGTTCAGAGTTTAGGGGTCTGGGACTAAAGGTTTGGGGTTTACGGCTGAGGGGTCGCAAGTCTCCGCAGTCAGTCAGAACCGAGCGACTGCTCAAGAGCTGCTACCAGAAAGCAGTAGAGGACAAAAATGTAGTGCACAGTACGTAATAAATATATAACACGAGTTCTCATATCCATGTAAGGGATCCAATATCTGACATCTAGTAACGTATATTCAGTTTACAATATCATTTTCGAGTATCTAATAGACAATATACAGCACGTGATAAAAAGCGTATAGTAGGTAACAGGGCGGGTGTTCACCTTGGCTCCACGCCTCCGCGGAGCGTGAGGAGAAAAGGTCCACTAGGCGCGCAGCCTGCCTTCTCCTGCGAGCGAGATGGTCAGAAAAGACGGCTTCGGTTCAGTTTTCGGGGGTTTAGCTTAGGGGTCTAGGGGTGCAAGGTGAGGGTGGCAGCTTCCCTTCGAAGAGCGTCAGGCCAGGAAAGCCATCGACTTTTGGCTTCAAAGCCTCCAAAAGCTGCCAAACCGTGGGAGGCTGAATCTCAGCAAGCAGACGTCGAAGCGGAGAAAGGGCGGCGATGGCTCACCGCCCCTCAACCGGCCAGCCTACGGCTTGCCTCATACCAGCAGCATCACACGGCCGGCGGTCTGAGCTCGGTTTTTTCCCGGAGTGAAAGCTTCGTAGATCACTACACCAATCCCCCAAATCAGAGACCCAAGGCTCTTCGAGCTCAAGCCGAACCAAAAGGCCAAGAGGGCCCAGAGACTCCCCGTGAGAAGGCAGAAGCCAGAAAAGCGGAGCGCGTGGCACTCGGCCAGGCAGGTAGGCAAACCCTCGCTGAGATGTCTAGAAGCGTGCATGAATCTAGACGAGCAGAGAAGGAGTGAAAGACAGCGATAGCCAAATTGGTCTAGGTATGCATGCATGTATGGTCCCCATTTGCGCAGGCACGAACCTCACGCACACACAAACTCAGAGACGGAAAGAAAAACATCAAGAGACAGACAGAGGGAGAGCGAGAGAGAACACAACTAGACATCCCTATAAGTGCGCACCTACGTTCATATGCTGTGGCCAGGTTAGCCTACCATGTGGCGAAAAGTGGTGGTCAGCCTGAGTTTCGCAGGCGCACACCCTGTACACAACTGGCCCAGCTGACTTATTGACTTGAGCAATTCCCGCACAAGGCAGAGGTCCAATAGGCTTGCAAGAAACGGAGGCGAACAGGAAATAAGCAAGCTGGATTCATCACTTTGATTGAAACAAAATCCGTTCTGACAGAAACGACCGCGCAGTGGCTCTATGCAATCTGAATGTAGCCAGAGCTGTCGTCCACCGACGTTTCCTGTCGAGGTCTGGCGGCATAGAGCGCAGCCAGGAGCATGCCTGCGATCACGCGGGCCATACAGGAGTGTCATAATAAACACTGACAAGTATCTTGTTATTACTGGTATTACTGCGTTATTATGCGTTATTAAAATGTTACTACTATTGCTAATTTTGACTACAAAATAGATTCTAATACCAAGATTATCAAATACGGGACCTGAGTGCCGATCCCACTTAATGGGATGAGGGGATCTCAGATGCCGAGAAGCCCGGGTAAAACTACCCAACCGAGCACACATGACGGGAATCCCTCGCTAACCCAGTGCGCATTTACTTGTTCATCCACACCCTGAACCCTAAACCCCACTGCTGCCATCCAAGCTGCCTAGCAGAGTTGAATACGGAGAACTCAGGTCTAAGCTGCACAAACTAGGTGTAGAAGTAAGCTAGACTTATGGCGCTGTATGATCGTCGCTCAACTCTCCTGGGTCAACAACTCTTTGCCACTGGATTGTACGATGACATGTGCAGATGAGTTGGATGCATGTAGGAGAACCACCCAAAAAATCAGTCGAGCTGAACCAAAAAGATTATCCTGCAGCATATCCAGCTGTTGAATCTTGCGGTATGGTAATCAGTCAATCAATCAATCAATCAATCAATCAACCAATCAACCAACCAACCAACCAACCAACCAATCAATCAATCAATCAATCAATCAATCAGGCAATCAATCGACATGCAAGCACACATAAACATGCTCAGTCTTGCCACTGAGGTTCCAAATGCAGCACAAGCTCCGGCCTGCTGCAGCCAAGGCCGGCCAATGCCATGAGGGTGCCGGGAAGCCAATGTTGGTCTCAGCATCGGGAAGCGCCAAAAAGTTGGGCGCATCACCCTGCACTTGCAGAAGGCGTGATCTTTCAAGGAAAGTATGGCGAGGATGCAGGAGGTCTTGCCTCCAGCAAGCTGTCCACAACATTGCTTACCGCTGCATCAACATCTCCACCGTGCCTGCCGCATGCTTATGGCGCTTATGGCATTCTGGACAGCCAAAGAGAAAGTTGAGTAAGGAATTGCAAACCGTCGAGGCACATAATCACTTCGCCGGCATAGGGCTTGCCAGACGAGTCCGTGATGATCCTGTCAAGCACCAAAAAGCGGTAAGTCGACATGTCGAAAGATCCCACCTCTCGCCTTCAATAAAATCGCCCCAGCAGTTCAAGCATCTTACATGCAAACCGAACATAGAAAACCAAGAAGTCGAAACGTGTTCTTTGCCCACGCATGAAAATGTCACATCACAGCGAGAGAGACGATCATGGAAGCAGATGACCCCAAGTGATGTTGTGGCTTGGGAATTCCCTTTGCTGATTCCTTCCTTAGAGTTCCCTCTGTGCGTGCTCTTGTTTTCAGATTGCTACCCATTAGGCAACAGCAGCCAAACTCCAGTGCAGATGCCACCATGCAGTCAAGCATCTTGTCGAAGTTCCAGGCGATGGTTCCCGGTGGCGTGTTCGCGAGCAAGTACGTGTATACCGCATCATTCTCGGCGCAGCATTCCTTCGACCCTGGCATGCACGCATCTTCGCCAGAGTACGTGCAGGCCACGCCGTTGAGGTTCGACTTTGCAAACATGATCACCTTGAAGGCAAATGCATTCTAAGATCGTGCGTTTTAGCTATGGACCATGCTTCGAACCTGCCAGCACGAGATCCAGACATTATCTTTCTTACGGCATCATGTACTTTTGCACCCTCCCGGAGCACCAAAGAGCGAAGTCCAAGATGCATTGCTATCCCCACCATCCTTGGCCAGGGCAACATACTGCTCTGCAAACTTCTTGATCTCGGCATTCGTGCCAGGCTCTTGTTCTCCGAACTGGTTGCACGGGAACAGAAGAAAGCGAACCTGAGTGAATGAGGGCCTCTTAAGCGTCACTTCCAGTCGTGATTATGGATTATCCTGATGACATCTGATGACTATGATTTATGGACATTGCTATTCTTGTTGCTACTGGACTTCAAATACGATCATGACTACTAATTAATTAACGTGGGCTTGCTGGCTTTCTGTACAAACGAGACGCAGGTTTGTCAGAATACTTCTTCTGAAGTCGTGTCAGCATTTCATAGTTGGACTTCGTGAAGCCTCAGTTGGTCGCCACATTGATGACGACGCTGATGTTGCCTGGCCATCTGCAGCGTTGCGCTTTCCAAGCATGTCCGACACGAGATGACAGAGAGGCCTACACTCGCACCTGCCGAGCCGAGGGGAATCTTCTTGCCGTCGATATCTACTGCGGATAGGTCATAAAGGGAGGACGCCACGGCCGAAGCCAGTGTCGAGAAAGCCAATACCTCGGACCAACCGCCAGCCCCTGACTTCAGAGCCACTCGGATCTACACTGCCAGTCACTACCAAGGTCGGGGCACGAGAAAGCGCCATCCACACCGAGCTCTCTTAACCCTAGGCCTTCAGCTCTTGACAACTTGAGCCCTACTGCAACAGTGGGGGGTGTCCTCGAGTGTACGAGCTCAAGCTGCCAGAGATGCGAACGACACAGGTTTTTCTGGGCAATGCCTCCTTCTTGGATCACCCAGATCCACGGGTGAAACGGGTGAGACATCTCTTTGGCGCTGCTACAGGAAGGCCTCTACCACGATCGTGTTGGCCTCGCCTGCCTGAACCATCGTGTGCAACCGCTCGTAGGAGATGCCACGCTGGTTTAGCGCTCGCTTAAGGCTCAGGGCACGAGCATGGGCATATGGTTGCAACCAGTCCATGCGCTCCTGCGGGAACGAACTGTGAAAGTCCTCGTAAAACGCTGATTCTGTGCGCTGGCTGATCTCACCATTTCCGTAGGAGATGCCCTTCAGGCGAAATCGAAAGGCCGGATGGCGCTTCATGATCTTCGAAAGCTGCTCCAGAATCTGGACGTTCTCTCTGGAGGAAGAGACATCCCATGATCTCTGCATCCTCTGCTTGGCATCGTGATCTGGCTCACGGGAGTTCATGTGATGAGTGGAGAAAGATAAGTGACCAATCAACCTCAACTCTTCGTTGACCTGCGCATGCTCCCCAGCCACGGGTCCCAGCTTTGAGACGTTCATCATCATGAAACAGAAGCACAAGAAAGCGCAGATTAGCAAGCAGACGAAGCTGCTGGCAAAGGAGGTGCTGCAGGCAGTGGGAACAGACCCTGAAAAGCACTGCCAAAGCAAGGAAGCCGGACCGACATCCATCTGAGCCGGAGTTGACTTCTGAGACTCGTGGTGTCCCTCCTCATATTCTGCGAGAAGGTCTGGTCTAAAGCGGCTCGTCTGCTTGGAAGATGGACCTGAAAGGAAGAGACCTGCAATGGCCAGGGCCAGAATGCAGAGGGTCGCAACTTTGAGACCCTGGACGGCGCTGCAGGGAGGTTGCGACTTTGGCACACCACGGCTTTCCCCCAATCCGCTCCACTCTGCCTCCTCTACGTCTTCTTCCGGTTCGAAAAGCGAGCCCATGGCTCTACGGCCTTGCACGGCTTCCAATCTGAGGATCGCGGCGGGGCTCTGGCGACATCATGGGTGCTTGAGCCGACAGGCATTGTTATTGGGGATTATATACATGTATACATATATATATATATATATGTATATATATATATATATATATATATAGGAGGGTTTAGGATTGAGGCTGCCGTATTCAGCTTCCCAGTCCCGAAGAGCTCGAGCTCAACACAACCTGTCACGATCTCTCAGAGTGCCGAGTGTCGTCAGTCCTTTCATCACCAAGCTGCGACAGGAACAACTCGTCCTCCACGGATAGAATCTACACTGTGTCAACGACACAGGTAACAATCCCAAGATCCCCCAAAAACGCGTGCGGCCAGTCCTCGATCCGGGAGCCACCTCAGCTGCCCAGCTTGAACTTTGAGCCACTTGGCACTGCCCAGATGCAATCGGCGCAACAGCCTCCCTAAGAGCACAGAGCCAGACATCCGCCAGACTCGTCAGGCCCCGTCAAAACCCTTGATGCCATGGGGTTCCTTTATCCTAGGCTCGAAACTTCGGATTGAAAATCCGCACCGGATCTCTCACCCAATGCCTTTGTTTCCTCACTGACGGGCTTGAACACAACCTCACTTAGGCACTCACTTGCTATGAAGTCTACTTAGTTGTGCTCATGCTGCCTGCTTGCTATCTCACTCTGACTGATTGCTTGCTTGGTTTTCATTGACTGACGGACTGAGTGAACGATCAATTGGGCAGGTCTGGTGCCTGAGCGCTTGCCTGCATGAATGCGTATACGCGCATGTGCATGTTTGCTTTCCTGAAGGCTTTCTTGATTAGTGCATAATCACTTGCTTGCATGAGGGCTGCTTGGTTTGGAGGCTCATGCTCACAGAAGCTTTTGGATGCTCTGGTTGGCATCTCTATACCTGTGTCCACTACTTCCCTGCCCCATCATGAACACCATCTCTGACTGCCCAGATCATTTTTTCATGGGTCTAGGTCTAAGGTTTACTGCTTCATTCATTAGGTGCGTTCGGACTGAAATGTCTCCTTACACTTTCAAGTTTTGCAAGGAACGAACAACTGGGCATAATGCCCCTTTGCATCAAAGAAGCTCAGCTGCGTGTTCAGCACGTAAACAAACGGCCCCTGCAGGCTGCAATATTGCACTCCCTCTACAAGTATGACTTCAGGTCTAAAGCAATAGACAGGAACTGCAAGCCAGGCTGCGATCTCAACTGCAATCCGTCCTCAAAACTCTTTATTTGGGTGGTTGTCAGAATTAGGGTCCGTTTTGGGGTACCCTAAATAATAGGTGCTGTATTATAACAGAGACCCAAAAAGTGATCCATAGTTTTGACAACCACCCTTATGTAGGCGGCTCAACCCTGGCCCCTTTCTCGCGCGGCTAAGCTGGGCCTCGGTGGAGCCCTTCAATCCGAGCCTTTGCTGGGGCAAGCGGTGTACATAATGTATGTACATGAATGTGTATATATATATATATATATAATTATATGTAGTTGTATACATATACTACAGTATATTCTATTATAGTATAGTATAGTATAGTACTGATAGCTGGTCAATGTATTCCTGTCACATTCCTGCCAGTGCCTTGCATCAGAGCTCCACAGAAGGCAGATGGGAAGAACAACGCTGACTCCCGACTCGCGGGGACCAGGGGGAGACTCTAGGCTGTGGGGACTGCTGCTGCTGCGCCAGGGCTACTACGGTTGATAATATAAATCCTGCATTCCCTTAATGCCCCTAAACTATAGGAATTATGGTATATTCCTTATTATGTATGGGTAATGTAGGATTTATATCATCAGCCGTAGTGCTACCTTTCCTTCTCTTCCTCCTCCTGTTCCGACGATGAGCGCGCTTCGTCTATGAATATGGCTAGTGTCGCTTTCTTTTCTCGCTCCTCTTTCCAGCTGAGTCGGAAAGGACTGACTTCCCCTGCCACGGGTATGCAGCAGGAAGTGAGCCGTGAGTCCTGTCGCAGCTTACCTAACTTAACTCCGAATTGCAAGCCGCATGAATGAACCTGGCCGTGTGAAAGCAGAGACAGGGTCTTCTGCTACTCATGGTGGTAGCTGCATTTAAAACACAGCAATGGTTCCCTCGGGCCTGTGGTCGAAAAGAGTCAAGAAACGTCGTGGCCTCGGGACAGGCCTTCTGATCACCACGCAGCTCTGCCTGTGACACAGACCGCAAATCTTCCACACACGATCTTCGTTATCCTCTGCCATTGTCCCTCGCTGAGCTGCGGCACAAAGGCACAAAGCAGTCACCTGCCGAACTTCTGGTGGCGCCTCCCGAGTGCCACGGCACTAAACTCGTGCCCTCCTGGGCTCCGAATTCTGAATTTCTTTGGGTCGGACCCAAGATTGCAGCCTCGCAAAGTTCCATCCGGCATGTCCCTGCTGCATGCTTACGATTGCTTTCGGCTGGCCGGTGGACTTGCAGCAAGACGACTGCTTGGATGGACTCTCGTCGGCCCGAACAGGTCGACCCAAAGTTCAGGTCTTTCTGGCTCGACCTCTGTTTGGGGCTGACGTTGCTCTGCAGCTCCAGCCCCTAGCAGAAAGCTGCAGCTAAGCCCATCTTGTGGCGCGATGACTGACCTGTCAATCTCTAAGGATTGTGCCGCTTCCGTCTCGATGCGGCCGCGGGATGTGTGCAACCCAGGGAAGGTCAAAAAGCAGCTGTCCGGGATCTCGTCAGCTGCAGGTATCTGCAGATGCCCTTCGGTTAGCATAACACCTCAAGACATCCAGCCCCTGCCTTCCTTCACTCTCAGAACTTGTTCTCCACGGGCACATGAGTTCCCAGTTCCCTGGATGTCACACCAATCGCAAACGACAGCAGGATGCTCGCAGATCGATGCCCGCTGTCACCCCGTGCGACCCGCCCTTGGAGTTGGTCCGGTGCCAGTCTCAAGTGAAGCTTGCAAAGTAGGCTAATTTGCTTGTATTAGCTATCTATCATTGCTCGATCGAAATTCACATGCCTTGCAACCTAAGCTTGATTACAAGCACTATTGTACTTTGGCCAGGGCAAGCACGCCCTGCCCGAGAAAAAAACACGAATCTGATGCAGGCCTTACGGCCCAGCTCAGCCCCAGTGCTCATGGCCCTTGTCACGGATTCTCACGGGGCGTAAATGGGGGCCGAGCTTGGCGCTGAGCCTCAAGGGATCCTCCGCACGACTTCCCTGCCCTCCGCCTGCAAGTCCTTCGAATCCTTCGAGCTCGAAGCACCTGCCACGGGGGCGTGGATGAAGGCCATCATGTCGGGGAAGTCGCCGACTGCACCTGAGGCTAGCGGCTGACTCATGTCATGCACTTCTTGTACAGCTACCCACGTCTGTAAATAGATAGATGGAGCGACAGATAGACACACAGACAGAGAGACGGTTAGTCAGATACAAGGAGAGACAGACAGACGGACTGACGGACGGACGGAGGGACGGATGGATGGATGGATGGATGGATAGAGGGAGGGAGGGAGGGAGGGAGGGAGGGATGGAGAGAGAGCGAGAAATAGAGAGAGAGAGAGACAGAAAAAAAGATAGACAGATCACCTGAGAGACAGATAGAAAGATCACTGAATACATTGATAGATAGACAGATAGGTGAATTGATGGATTGATTGATAGGTAGACAAGATCAATAGAGAGATGGAGATAGACGGATAGACAGACAGACAAACAGACAGACGGACGGACGGACCGACAAATAAACACGCAATTGCCTTCCTCTGTCTATAGACTTACTAAGCTAAGGAGGGGGGGCAGCATAAGTCTCGTGGTCCCGAAACGCGCTTGGGGAAAGCTGTTGTGCTCCCGAATCCTCCTGAATCCTGCGAAGACTTTGGGGAGCGTTCCGAGGGTGGTCTTCAATGCGCCAATATTTGGCGGAAAGCGTTTTGGCAGTGTTCTCCTGATGGTCTTTCGCTGTTTGGGAATCTCCGCTCCGCTGGCAACATCATGACATGATGATTAACACTATTATGATGACTACGACTCCTCTTACCATAGCTATTACTTGCAACTACTACTATTATGGCCATGGCCATAATATGCCACAATCACGGTTATTGCTAAGGCTACTCGTATATTATATGCAGGTCGAATGATCCTTTTCAGGCCCTGATCTAAGCTCCCCGGCCAGCTCCAACTGGCCTCGCCGAAGCTCCGCTTGGCCCCTCCGAGCGGTGGAGGCTCGGCTGCGGCGAAGGCGGCACGCCATCCTTGCAGAAACCCTTGGAGCCCTAGGGGGGTTTAGGGGTTAGGGGTTTGGGGGTCATAAGGGTTTAGGGTTTAGGGATTATGAGGTGGGGCAGCATGATGATGGCCTCGTGTCATATCGTATGTACTACAGAGCACAAAATGGTGTAGTTCGCGGGGACCAAACTGGCATAGTACAGTGTAGCATCGTACTTCATGGCATGGCATGCCGTGGTATAGTACAGCATAGTACAGCGTAGTTTTGGTACAGTATAGTATAATACAGTAGCCAAGTTCAGCAGCCAAAACCTGCCAAGAAGCTGGGCCAAAGATTCGACAAAGATGAACTTCTTCAGGACGTGGATCAGGCGAAGCTTCTGGAGTGGCTGTGGCTGCGCTCTTCTCTTTCTCCCGACCTTTCAGGTGTCACAAGATTTTGCGAGTCTTTGAGAGCTATTGCCCCAGGCACCTGGGCGGAGCTCAGAGGACGCCGCACTCTCGGCCAGCGGGAGCTCGATGCTCTTACACATGGCGCAGGGCTCCAAGTACTGGCGAAAGGCCAAAGCTTGCTTTCATTGACCGAAAAGCTTCTGAAGGGCGCGTGCGCGGTGTGACATGGTGCGACAATCAACGAAACACAACTAAGAATCTACCTACGACTCCACATGCACCTCGTGACGGAAACTCGGTGACTTAAAGCGCCCCCGGTCTCCCTAGTACAGAACAGTGTAGTAGAGTATAGTCTTATCTAGTCTCTCCCCATACAACTCGGAATCGAAGAAAACTCCTCGCAAACCCTGGGGCCGGGACCGGGCCCAGACCGCCGAACGAGCGACAAGAGCTTGCTCACCGCCCCCTAAGTCGTGTAGAATAGAGTAGAACTAGGATTTAGGGTTTAGGAGATCAGTTTACATTACGTCACGCTATGCAAGATAAGATGACCGATTAGAACCGAAGAAGAATTGTAATTTAGTTGTAACAACGTCGCGTGGCACGGGGTCGATAAACTAGTTGAGGGTTGTCAGGAACTGTAGGAGCTTTGACGAGAAGGCAGCAGCGAGGAGCACTGAGATTCCGGCCGTGAGCAACCATCAAAGACGAGGACGATATCTGATCCACGCCTGTCCTCATAAGGGTAGTTGTCAAAATTATGGCCCCTTTTTGGGTACCCTAAATATTAGGTGCTGTATGATGTTAAGGACCATAAAAGGGACCATCATTCTGACAACCACCCACATGGCAAGGCCAGCAAGGAGGTCTGCTGCATGCTCTTGGGCCGGGGCACAGAATTTCAACTACGTAGTTGGCATTTAGGGTTTTAGGGTTGAGGAGTTGTTGTTGAGGGTTTAGGGTTGAGGAGTTTTTGTTGAGGGTTTAGGGTTTAGAAGTTTTTGTTGAGAGTTTAGGGTTTAGGAGTTTTTGTTGAGGGCTTAGGGTTAAGGCACAACACCTTTTTCGACAGCTTCGCAGGAGACGTGGACCGAGCCGCCCACGACTGAGCTTCCCAAAGGCAGTCGTCACTTCGCAGGTAGAGCCTGCGACTTCCGAACCGCTTGAGCAAAGATGAGTTTGTTTTAAGGGTTTAGGGGTTTAGGGTTTCGGAGCAGAGAAGCCCAACAGATCAATGCCCGTCGGAGAACGAAACCGTGAGGCTCCGGCTCATTGACCATGAGACTCTGATGTGCAACTGAAGGTACGGCCTCGCAATTCCGCCAGGAGAGAAAATGAAGGAAAGCCGCGGGAGACCTTGATCCGCATTCCCATCTGCTTCAAAGCCCAGGACCCCAAAGAAAGAGTCTCCGAAAATCCATGCAGACTTTCGGAGGATCATGGATTCTATGCAGTGACCCCTAAACCCTAAACCCTGAAAGCCCTAAACTGACCCTCAGAAGCCACCCGACGGAGCAGGGCCCGAACTCCCAGGGCCCCCGGATCGTCGTAGAGACACTCGCGCAGCGGATGCGCCTAGCACGGCGGCGGGCTCTTCCAATTCTACCACTGACCGATTATCTATACAGAGAAGACCTTGTCATATGTAATATCATAATGCAAAGTGCGATGGAACATACGATGGTACATACAGTACTATGCTGCACTAGCTCTAGTAGCGCTGTCGGCTGCTTCGAAATGTCTTGGGAAGTCCTCCACATCGGTAGTTCTCTATATGAGGGTCCCCTTCTAGGGTTTTTCCTTTTCATAAGGATGCCGTCCTATGACCTAAAAAGGGACCCCATTTTAGAGAACTGCCCACATAACTGCAGAGTGCACCGGACTGAAAGGAGCCGCCGGGAATCTACGAGGAGCGCCACGGAACTAGCTGCTTCATTTCACGCACGACCTTCTCGGCTTATTTGTGCGGTTGCGAAGAGTTACTGTACCCCTAAGGCTGGCCTTGACGGCGGAGGAGATGAGTTTGCTGTACCCCACCTCAGAAAACACCAACATACGGAAGCACTCGGCCTGTCACACGGTAAACATCCGGTCACGCAAGCTGGCAACCTTGCCGAAGGGAAGCAGGCATATCACGGCACGTGCTTGTCACGGGAACGTTGACATTCCGAACTTGGCAAATTCCACTGAGAGCGAGCGAGAAAAAAGCAGGCTCTGAGACTAACAGATATGCTGGACTCCGAGCTTGGCCGAAGAGGTCGATCCCTTCCAAGCCTTCCTGTCAAGCATGGATCTCAGCATTTTGCACACAAAGGGAAAGGGAGTCGCCAATGCTGTCCGATGTCCTGCACGCAGATTACGTCAGGGCGAGGCACTGCAGATGTGATCTCAACCAGCCGACGCCTGCCAACCAAAAGCACATGGCAAGTTCTCAGTTACGCAAACAGTGTGGGATGCCACGGCCTTGCAAGAGTCGGATCCTGGGGAAAGCTTGCCAGGTACTGCATGTTCAGGGTCATGACCTTCAAAGCGCAAAAACCGACGAAAAGGCCGACTCCCTGGAGCTCCAGAGAGCTCTTCCGAGGCCCCGGCCACGAGCTCCCGACCCGGAGCGGCCGCCGCGTGCAGGGGCCGCGACGCGCCGGGGCGTAGCGAGGCAGACCATTCCGCGCCGAGATCTCCTGGCGAAGCGGGAGAGGAACTCCCCGAAGCACGAGGAGAGCCTGAGCCACATGTAAGAAGCACCTCCTGTGTTGATCTCGGCCTTGACCTTGTGCAGATTCCCCACTTTCAGAGACAGCCTCGGAAGCTCAAGTTGCAGAGCCGACACTTCGATGCTTGCGTTAGCTTGCATTGCTCATTGCTCTCAACTGGGACGTGCCGGGACAACGACTGCTTGCCGGAGTGCAGCATCACCGCCAGTCGCCCCAGCTGCTGAGCCTTTCAGTATACATCGACATCACGGCTGCTGTTTTAGAGGCATACCCTGAACCCCCAAACAGGCCTGCTCCGGAAATTCCAGGGGCAAGACGGTGCCCCGCTGGCCATTGAGCTCCAGCTTCGACAGACCCCTGAGCTGTGTGTCTGTAACACTACTACAGTTTAGGGTTTACGGTTAATCGACTGTTTGGGGGTTGCGAGCACCCCTGCGTTTGCAAGGCACTGAAAGCTGCTCCGCGACCATGCAACAGCAGCAGCAGCAGCAGCAGCAGCAAAGACACACTAGGACTAGGAAGGCAGAGGCAGTTAAACGAGCCCTCCCACAGAAGCGAAGCGTGAACATGTACAGAGGATACCAGACGCGCCGAACCTTCCGCGCGGAAGCTTCATCGAAAAGTATTCAGTTGGGCATCGTCAGGCTGTGCACGGAGACCTTTCTTTACCATTAGAGTAATACCAATACAGTCATACCAATCATACCAATCGATTTTTTCTGATCTGTTTGTAGTATTAGTACATATTAGTACTAATGGAATCCTTTTTACTTTCTCCCTTGCACTGGTTCCTTCTCTGCAGTGCTACCTCACTCTCGCGGGCCTGAGCTCAACTTCATCTCCGGCACTGAAGCCCCACTCCTCCATGGCTCATCGCTTTCTCGCTCTGTGGGCGCGGCCCTAATTGGCAAGGAAGCTTTGCTTGTCTCTATCTGCTTGTAAGCATGGAAGCTTCTACTAACGTCAACCCCTAAAGCCCTAAAGTGTAGACGACTAGACTCGACTTGATCGCCTCTTCCATGTAACTTTCATGTGTTCCTTCTCATACTCTCGGCGTCTAGCCTGCTGAGCCCGACAACACCCCCAGCAAAGTGGCAAGTTGGAGAATAACAACCTCACGACAGTCACCTGACAGTCATAAGGAGAATAACAGTAGTACAAATAAGAACGTGAGCTGTCTCTGGGCCCTAAACCCCGAGTTAACATGCTCATCACCCTGAACTCTCCGTCGACGGAACGGGGCCGACTGCCTTGGAATCGGCTGAACCCCGAGCTTCTTCAGAAGCCGCCTCGAGCTCGGCGCACCGATCCAGGGACTCCTGCAAACTCCTGGAGCTTCCAAGTTCTTACCTTTGGTTAGTAGGGAATGGAGGAATGGGGTACAATGATAACTAAAATTACTACCATTCTTCCATTCCCTACTAACCAAAGGTAAGAGTTTTGGGAGGTTTTGGGGTTCAAGACTTGTGTTTGATGGGCTGAGGCTTGGGAGTTTGGGGAGATCTGCTTTTGACGAGCTCCAGGGTTTGTGGCTTCCGATGGCACGCATCGACGACTTCTCTGGAGCTGGAGAATGGCGATAATGGTTCATTGTCGTCGCCGTCTGCACATCCCGGGTTCAAGTTTGCAACTTCGCTTGAACACCTGGCTAAGAGAACCAGGCATCAGCAAGTCGACCCCATGTCTACATTACATGTGATGGCTGGTGTTTTACATGGGTTCGCACAACAGTCGAGGTGCTGTGGTCGATGTCTGACGTACCCTCTGTCCTTGCAAGGCTGACATCCTCTTGCTGGAGAAGGCGGCGCGCCTGGCAAAAAACTGCGCAGTCCCGTGCCTAACGAAGCATGGCTCCATAGGGCCTCCCCGCAGGGCTCCCCTACCTGAAATGTACGGCTTCCTTTTGTCTCCGTCTGTTCAGCCGTGCATGAGGTTCTGTGGTGGTCCCTTTGGGCCAGGGGTCGACCGTCCAAGAACTACCCCAGCGACTCGGGAGCTCGCAAGCAAGGAGGAATCCTCACTGTCCTCCGGCTCCTTCAAAAGCTCCTGGATGTTCTCCATATCATCTGGGAGAGGTTGGGCGCTGGTTTCCAGGATCGCTCTCTCGATTTGGACGGACTCAAACCTGCTGAAGAGCTCGTCCTTGGACTGGGTATCCTGCAGGTGCGAGGCGCGTGAGCCAAGTATGGCCAAGTGTGGATGAGTGGAGGGATTTCTAACCACTTTCGGCAGGACTGGACATGCGGACGCAACGTACAAAGAAAAAGCAACGACAGGTTTCGCACAGCTCGAGAGCGCTTTGCAGTGTCAGTTCTAGTTCTAGCACTTATCTTTCGTTAGACCCTCAGCCAGGGCTGCTCTTAAAGCTGCACAGCATATCGTGAAGGTGGCTACCGCGGGCTGAAGCTCCGCACAACCGAAAGAACATCCTGCCGAAAAGATTGGAGGGGCAATAACTGCAAATCCCATGACAAGCCCTGGAGTCAAGGAACGCACTAACATGCACGGGTGTGTATGTATGTATGTATGCATGTATGTATGTATGTATCAAATGTATGTATGTATGTATTGTATGTAATGTATGTATGTATGAATGTATGTATGTATGTACATATAGGTTTACACATACACAGACACTTATGCATACAAACCATTATGCGTATGCATATAATTGAACTTGCACATATACACATACCTCTACATACACATATACACGTATATACATATGTACATCTATGCTTATACTTTGCATGTATATACATATACTACACATGCATACATACACATATACATATACTTTCACATGTTCATATACATCTAATCTTACATGAACATATACATATGCATATACATACACACATACATACACATGTACGTCGGTGTGTATATATTGTTAGCACGTACTTGTACATGTACGAGTATATGCAAATACTTTACATATACTTCCACACACGCTTACAAATATAAACACATAGTTGTACATACATAAGTGTATCGTTGTGCAAACGCATATATGTATGCATGTGTATGCGTATGTATACAAATAAATATGTAAATACACACATATATATATGCATATATATATATATATGCATATATATATATATATGTATGGTTTTGTTTGTCTATGTGCATATGTATACATGCATGTACACATACACATAAGTACATGTATGTGAATAAACGCACATATACATATACACGTACATGTACATACTTAAAAGGTATGTGAATATATATGTATATACATAGATACGTACAGACGTGTACACACACACCTACATATGTATATATATATACATACACATAAACATGCACATAAACGTATACCTATACGTATGACGTATGCATATACATATACATAGACATAGACATAAATGTATACAAATATATATACATATATTATATATGTGTGTATACATGTTTTTTTCGTACACAGATTCATTTTCATATTCTCATACATAGATATGCACCAATAGGGGAGAGCGAGAGAGAGATTGCGTAGCAGATATATATCTGTGCGTGCACAAACACAAAGACGCATCTTGACATTATATACGTGCATTGTATATGTCTGTCTAGCTACCTCTCTCTACCTCTCATATATATATATATATGTATATATATATATATACACATACGTGTCAGTAAGTGAGAGAGTGCGAAAGAGAAAGAGAGAGGGACAGAGAGACAGACAAACAGAGAGCCAGCTCTAAACCTTTGCCACTAAACCCTGAACCTGAGCCCTAAATTCGAACCCTGAACCTTTTCCCTTGAACCCCGAACCCTAACCCCTGAGCCCTAAATTCAAACCCTGAACCTTGAACCCTGAGGCCTGAACTCTAAGCTATGAGCCTGTAGGCCCTCCAGGATCGCAGAGCACTCGGCTGCCAGGCGCTCGCCCCGAAGCCGCGACGCCGAGGCCAGTTCGGCGGCCTATTGCTTCCGGGGGTACGCATGTCTGAGATCATCTAAATCACTACATTCACACACGCACACACACACACACACACCTATCCACATGCACATATTATATATATTTATATTTATATATTTATATTTATATTTATTTATATTTATTTATATTTATTTATATTTATTTATATTTATATTTATTTATTTATATATATATATGTATATATATATATGTGTGTATGCACATATATACATACATACATATACATATACATATACATATACATATACATATACATATACATATACATATACATATACATATACATATGCATATACATGTACACATACATATACACATACATATACACATACATATACATATACATATACATATACATATACATATACATATACATATACACATATAAATATAAATATATATATATATATATATATATACATATATACATATATATATACATATACATACATAAGTGCATGTGTATGTATGATGTTCGTATGTATGTGCGCATGCATGTATGCATGTGGGGATGTATGTGTGCATGCATGCATGCATGCATGCATGCATGCATGCATGCATGTATATATACATGTTACATTCAGTACACAGGTACGCAAACACATCCGTAGAATCCTGCGAATATTCTGGTTATAATAGTAAGTCCTTCGTAACACATACTGGCCACAGAAAAGATCTTCAGACCCCTGCCTCTTGGGCTTTCTCTGCCGCATGGCTTGCCATCGTCAGCTCAGCCGTGTCGCGAGCCCGTCGCTGTTTATGGGCCTCATTCATGGCATGCATCACATAGGGACAGACCTTGAGCTCTGTCACCTGATTCAGGGCTTTCTGACCCAAACTTAAACACTGAGTCTCTTACATTATGTATCGATCTGCATCCCATCGCAGACCTCCATGCGATGGATGGTGAACCCATAGCCACGCACGTAGTCCGAAAGCTGATCACGAACCGAACTGGTCATCTCGTCCTTCCTTCCGAACACCTCTTCCAGCTTCAGCCTGTTCAAAAATCCGCACACTGGTCCGGTGAGGAAGGACCGCATTAAGCCGTCGAAATTCTCGTGCACCAACTTGTAGATAGCATCTTTGGCCTTTTTGGGCATCACCGAATACCGGATTGTAATCTCAGCCGTGATAAACTCATGGTCGCGGGTCTGTGTAGATATCGAGCAGTGCTCCTCTTCAACACGAGTGGAAATGGCGCGAAATCCAATGCAAGTTCCACAGATGTCCAGTCCGGCGAAACTAAATCCAGGCCCCAGTAATCTCTGGAAGGCCCCAAACCGCTCCTCGCACTCTATTCCGCTTCGTACTGCTATCAGAGAGTTGTTGAATCTAAACTGTGGAACGACGCGTTCCAAAAAAGCGTGCTGATTAACATGTCCCAAGATCCACGGCCACATACGTCTCTGCCGGCACATTGACCTCAAGGTCTGCCCCAATCATTCACTCCAGAAACAGGTTTGGTCGCAATGAGAACCACATGCCGCCAAGCTTCGCAGCAGTTCGTTCCCGGCAGGCAGCCGCGCTGCGGCTGCATCCCATGGTGCAACGAGGTACACTCCAATCACTCGGAGGCTCGCTGCTTAGATTACGGAGTGAAAGGGGCAATCGAGAGGTGGAGGAAGTTTACTGACGGAGGGAGCTGGATGGCGAAGCTGCTCCTTATTGCTTCAGCTTAACGCTATTTGCTCGTAATGCCGGCACACATTGGAAAAAGAAGCGGGACGGCCAGGGCCATGCAAAAGTCAGAGTGCATGGGCACGTGGCTGAGGGTGAGGAGAGGTATGATCAACAAGACTTTTAGATCTCTCGGGCTCACGAGTGGAAAGAAAAGGCTTTTGGAGCCCTGATCTTCAGGGCTCTCTGGAAGTGCATTTGCAGCTTCAGAGATAAAGCCTAATGAAGCTCGCGCCGGAACCCTCCCCAAGCAGTCCCAGTTTGTCAACTCTTCCCTGACTCTGCTTAGAGCAGAACCTAAATGAAGTGTGACTGTTGGAGCTCTTCCGATTCTTGGACATGGCAGACCCCGTTCACTCCTCCACCCTGGCATCCCAAACAGGTGACCATGGTAGAGGGTGGTCCGTCCAGGGCCGCCCTTACCTCCGCACAACCAGGACCCCTCTCAGCGGTGGCAGCGCGGGACTCTGGAAGCTCTCCATGGACATCCCAGGCTCGGCGATCTTGGTGTCTCTGAGGCGTCTTACTTCCACTGTGCTTCACGTCTGGCGATCTCTAGAGCTACACCTCTTTTGCATAAGCACTGCCGATGCAAATGGTGCAATAGGAGCCGCGGATTGTGCGAACGATACACAATTACGGTATCAGTATATTATAGCAATAGAGTATTTTAGCAATAAAGTAATTTAGTACGATAGTAGCACGGCATTACAGGTTTTAGTAGAATGGTTCAACTAGACAAAAACGACGTTGAGGCCGGGACAGGCAACGCCCGCCTGATGGGGGAAGTTGGCCTGCAACACAGCTCTGCAAACCCTCGGACATAAACCATAAACGACAGCAAGGGCCTGTCTGCGACTTACCATCTTTCTGCAACCCCACGCAGATAGACGCTGAGAACAGCGTCATCGCCCGTGCAGCGGTTGGCTGCGTTCCCCTCGCTCGCTCACTCCTGCCTGCGGTGCTTCGAACACCATGCCGAACAATACGTCTTGCATAATGAATCCACATGGAGTGCAGTCTCAGGCAAGCCAAGCGTGGTGACTATGTACAAACTCTATGTACAAGCTGTTCTTCCTCAGACTCCTCTCCGCTGTCAAGTGATCTGGGCCTCGGCCTCCACAGACAGGCGAAAGGTGCCGGGTTGACGTCCCACTGTCCCACATGCCCAACACACTCACTACACTACTGACTCCGGCTGGCTTCGAACCTGCCCTTCTGCCCCTGACCTGAGTCATGGTTCTGCCACCCCTCAGCCTGCGCTATCTTCACATCCAGCGCCAGTACCACAGCGTCGCTGCCTGCTTGAACGAAAACTCACGTGGACAGGTCCCCATGGTGGGATGGTCCGACGTCTGAGATGCGAGCTTCCGTAGACGCCGCTGTCGAGTAGCTGACGCCGCTGCGTGCGGAGCCAAGCCTCGCTATGCTCGGAGTTCTTACATCACGGTTGCTCCCTGTCGCAAACCGACGCAAGACCCCCTGGGTATGGATGATTTGGGGGCTTCCGAAAATAGGGGACCCTAATATGGCACCCTAAATAGTAGGATCCTTATCATTATAAGGATCCTAAAATACGGTACCCCAATGTTCGGAAACGCCCGTTTAGTTCTGTTTCCCATCGTCTTCTCCACGGCTTGGGGGCCGTAGCTTTCAACGAGGCCCAGAAAAGCACGAAGCGATGGGGATAACGATAATTCCGAATGAACCTTGACAATAAGGTTGCTCTTGGTTTGTGAGGTTGCATGTGTTCATCGGGAATGTGCACGCAGAAGCGAAATCAGCCTTGGCAGGATAGGGACCTTACAAGAGCATGCGACCGCCACAGCAGGCCGAAACATGCCCGAATTCGTATTAAAAGGCTTCGTCAGATAGCATTATTCAGACCTAGCCTGTTGGCCTCTGGGCCACTCGGGAAGGAGCCACAAAATTCCCAAAAAAACAGCAAAAACTGCTCAGGGCCAGATGGACTCTCTAAGCAGCCGCACGAGGTGACGCTCTGCTTTTTCAGAATCCTCCGAAGCAGATGACACTGTGGGGGGGGGGGGGGGGCAGGGCACTTTCCGTGCAGATGTCTGGCACCGACACCCCGCCATCCCTCGTCCTGTGAGGTCTGCGGCACTGGACCCGCCGTGGGCCTCCTCCAAGCAACTTCCGGCGAAGGCTTTCTACGGTTTAGGGTTGGGGGCTTTGAACTTAGGGTTTGGGGCTTAGGGTTTAGGGTTCCTCCAAACAACTTCAAGCGAAGGCTCGGGAAGCCAAAGATAGCAATGTGGGCACTAATACACTACCCTAAATAGTAGGATCCTTCTTATTAGGACCCAAAAACAAGGTATCCCTTACTTTCGGAAACCCTAAACCCTAAACCCTTTATAGAACCCTTATAGATCCCTTAAAGGAACCCCTCAAAGGATACTTTTCGGAACCTCCCAGTGCTCCGCAGACCTCTCCGGCTCTTCTCGCGTCTGCTCGGGCTCAGCCCGGTCCCAGTGAGACCTGTCGGCTCGCGATTCCGCGGGGAGACGGCAAGGGCAGCTGGAAATGTATATATATATATATATATATATGTATATATGGTGTATATATATATATATATATATACGGCATATATATATATATATATATATATATATATATATATATATATATATATATATACATATATATATATATGTTCGAAAAGGCAGCTGCACTATTCTCAACTCTACCATGTAGAGCTCAACTCGCTGACTCTCTGTCGGAAACATGTCGGCTGCACGCCAAGTTTGCCAGCTCATGCCGGACCTGCGACTGCGCGCCGTCGCATGCATGGGAGGCTGCTCGATCGTAGTCTGGACTCAAGGGCAGCAGCTCCGGCCTAATATAATACGGGCCGAAAACATTACCTATGCTATTTTGGTGCTTTTTAATATAATTATAATCTAATAGGCCCCAAAACACACTTCTAATTATTAAGGCCCCTATACTACAACGAAGTTAGGCGCTGCTCTGCTCTGCAGTTCCCCACAAGCACCCCGCCTTGCGCAGGGCTTCAGTGATGCTGTTGGTCACATCCCCAGCCGAAGATGATCCTGTAGGCGCACAAGGGCAGAAGAGAAGCACCTTCAGGGCTTAGGGGTTTAGGGGTTTAGGGTTTAGGGGTTTAAGCTTCAGGGAAAGCTGACGAGCATGATGAGCCTGCGCTACCCAAGCACCAAACGATGGATCTGGGCCACCCCGCCGAGTACACCAAGAGCCGTCAGGGCGGTCTCCTACCGCCAGGGACGCCCCACTTTCACTTCAGTGTCCTATCGATACTGCATCAAAACATAAACCCAAACCCTTAACCTTGAACCCTGTATCCTAAATCCGCCCGCCTGGGTCCGGGTGTTCTGCACAGGGCCCGAGCCAAGAAGGCGACCACAAAGCTCCTGAACCTGCCACGACACGAAGGGAGCAGAAAAAAGGGTGTTGGGTTTAGGCCTTGGGGGTTTAGGGTTTTGGCTCAGGGTGTATTAGGGTTTCAGGGCCTAGGGTCTAGGGTTTAGGGGGCCTAAGTGCTTGAAGAATTAGAGTCGGGTTTGGAGCCGGGGTTTCTATACTTGTTATTCTTTAACACGTTCATTAGTTGGTTAGTTCGTGAGTTAGTTAGTGAGTTAGGTACTCAGTTACCTTCGCAGGTACTTAGTTAGTTAGTTAGCTTGGTAGTTAGGTTAGTTAGTTAGTTAGTAGTTAGTTAGATAAATAGTTAGTTAGTTAGTTAGTTAGTTAGTGAGTGAGTTAGTTAGTTAGTTAGTTAATTAGTTAGTTAGTTAGTTGGTTAGGCAGTTAGCTTGGTAGGTAGCTAGACAGGTAATCAGGTAGGTAGTTAGCTAGCTAGCTAGCTAGTTAGTTAGTTGGTTAGCTAGTTAGCGAGCTAGCGGGGCAGTGACAGTGAGCTAGCCAGGTAGTCAGATAGCTAGTTGTTAGTTAGTTAGCTGACTAGCTGGCCAGCTGGCTAGCTAGCTGGCTAGTTATGTAGTTTTTCATGTATTTCAATATTTTTTAGCTATGTTCACATTAACCTGGGCCCAGCTCGGCCTTGTTCTTGAAGTGGTCTCGAGAAGCGGCGATGGCCTGGCAGACTTCGAAGGCCCCAGGAAGCGCTCAGATCAGAACCCTCCCGGGCTTACCTTATTCCGGGTATCCTTGTAACAAGGATCCGTTCTGTAGGTTCCGTATCAGGGTCCCCAAGTTTACCTTATCTGGGAGCTTCCGAAAATTGGGGGTACTTTATCCTGGGGTCCTTATAGTAACGATCTTATTTTGGGGCCCTTATAATAAGGATCCTTCTAGTTACGTTAGGGTACTATGTTAGAGTCCCTTATTTTCGGAAACTTCCATTTGAGATCCTTGATATGCCTGCGATTTTCCGAAACTGCCGAAATGTGTGCTCCCGGCCTCCCCTCGGATCTCCTGCTCTCGGAGGCGCCTCCACCGCACAACACATCCCCAAGTTTGGGCTGGATTTAGGCTTTACGTTTTGCTGAAGTAGCATTTGCTGCGCGCTTCTCTGTAGCTTGTCCGAGGCGCTCAGGCTGCAAATCCTGAAGCAACATGAGACTTACCCTTTGCCGCTGCACCGGTTTCATATCATGCTGCCGGTGGGGGTCTTGTGGTCACGAACTTGTGCAAAACTAGCCTTGCGGTCTGCGTTCCTTCTGTCGGTTTCTCCCTCTCATTTTTCCCCCTGGATGCACTCGGACAATGCAGGGCTCGCAGGCCCCTCGCGCTCGAAAGCGCACCAGTCTCACCCCGCTTCTCTCTCTCTCTCAAGCCCATTCGTCTTCTACAAGGATTGATTGAACACATTTGGTGCTACGGCTATCTCCTGATGCAAGATGCAACCAAGACACAAGCGCAGTTCTTGCAACTCCTGCCGAAGAAGCAACAGGACACTTGAAGTCGAACAGAACGGAAATAAAGGGGTCTATAGGGGTGACTGTAAGGTCTATAAGGATTCTATAATGTGGGGGCCTTGGGAGTTAGCATTGGGGTTTTGGGGCCCACTATACTATAATTACAATAAGGAACCCTCAAAGTAGTATTCGTAATCATTGAGGCCCCTATATAACTCGACGATCTCCAATCCGGGGTTCGGCTCAAGAACTTCCCTCCCCGGTCCCTCCCCGGCCCGGAGGTTATGGCCCTTTTTTTCCTAGCCATACCAGGCACTGACCCAATCAGCCGGTGAAGCGCAAGGCGTTGGCGCAGCTGCGGAGAGATAAACGTCGCATCAAAATTCTCGTCTGTGAGCTGCTTCGTAAATAGCTGTGTCTTCAACAGAAGAACCAGTAAAGTTGAATTTGGATAACCTCTGCTCATAGACAAACTTTTTGGAGAAATGCAACCAGGTCTGTCTGCGGCGGTCACTTCTGCGTTTTCCATAGTCAACTTTACAAGCACTGTCTGGCAAGAACGAAATTTGCCGCATAGGATCTTCATTACCCGATCTTAGCACATGCCCTAACAATCTCGCCCTACGCTCTTGATGGTAATTGCCAAATGATGATATTTCCCTGCGGTCACCCTTGTCGGAAAAGCTGCTGCTGTAGCAGCCTGCAAAAATTTCTTATTCGTGTTGGCTCTGTTAATGAAAGTAGAGGGCATTCCTAAAATTCTACGTAGACATCTGTATTGGAAAGCATCAATTCTCTTGTACATGGCTTGAGTCAAGTGAACAGTTTCCAAACCATACAACAACTTACTTCGAATAATGGCATCGAATACGATTAATTTCCACTTCTTGCTGGCACATGTTGCTTTCCAATACGAACTGAGCTTAAACCAGGTGCGGCGAACCTCTTGAATCTTGCTCAATATTTGTTGCTGAATATTCACTTCTTGGTTGAGCTCGTTGCCTAAGTATGTCGCCTCAAAGCTCTTCGTCAAATCAGAGCCGTCTGCAAAGTGAATTTTTCCGTCATTATTCAAAGGGATCGCCACGCATTTTCCTCTGTTGAGGTGCAAACCATACTGTTTAGAGATTCTTTCTGTGAGACTGAGAAGCTCGTTCAGTCCCCGGTTTGATCGCGAGAAAAGGATGGTATCATCTGCATAGTAAATCATATCGTAGTCAAGACCTGGAATTCGATTCTTAACAACATGGCAACTGACGGCTTCTCTGATGTCTGTGTCTATGCAAGTCATGACCATAACAAATAAAAAAGGTGAGAGAGGACATCCTCGACGGATGCCTGATGATTGTACTTTCGTTTGGGACGTACCGTATTCGTCTTTGACATAAAGCTCTGGCTTTCGATAACAGTCGTGTATCACATCCAAGTACTGATCAGGGAACCCCAATCTACTTAAAGCTTAAGGTCTTGTTTGAGCATTACTACACAGTAGCTATATAGGTGGTTGTCAAAATTAGGGTCCGTTTTTGGGTACCCTAAATATTAGGTGCCATTCTATATTAGGGACCCAAAAAGGGAGCATAATTTGGACAACCCCCCACATCCTTGGGTACCGGGTGTCCTCTTTCAGCTCCGGCGATGGCGCCATCATGGCCTGAACATGGTGTCCGACAGGTTGGAGCTACTGTTTGTGGTGTGTTTGCAGCACGAATGCAAACAGAACTCGTGGAAGGAATACAACAGAACCCCTGAGCACATGCGATGGTGACGAGAATACACCAGCAACGACAACCACAGCAAGGACCATCAGCACAACGCTGAGCACGACAACAGGAGGCAGTGGGCCACCAGCACCACTCGAAGGAGCACGACAACAGCAGGCGCACATCCGGAATCCAGGAATCCAGGGCTCGTGCTCGCAGTTCCGCGTCGCGCTCGCTTTTGGCCTCTTCCAGGCTCCGGAGTTTCGTCGAAGCAGTGGAGAGCTGGGCCTGGCTCAGAGCTGCGCCGGGGCCAAAACGCGAAGGAGGGAGGATGCTGGAAAGGCGCATGGCCTCCATTCCTGCCACCTGCTCCTCCAAGAACTGACTCCGTGCGCGGGACAGTTCCAAGCCTGCAGCATGGGCAGGAGAGCGGATAGTGCGCAGGGAGCTCAACACCCGCAACATCTCACGCTCTCGCTTGGGGAGAGGCTGTGCGAAAGCTCGGACATCTCCTGCCTCAGAATGCAGACTGCTATTCAGAGGCCTTTGGCTGCAGAGGCTAAGGGCAAAGGTCAGGGGGTAGCACGGGCTAGAAAGCTTGGAAAACCCATGTGGGCGACAGTCTTGCGAGGCCGCGACTTGGCCACATCCTCTCGCTGCGCCACTGCCTCTGCTCAATACTTCCACGAGCTGCAAAAATCCCAAGCACCATAACGGACATCACTCAGCTGAATCCTGAATCCTTCAGTCGAGACTCCAATCCTCGAGTCTTTATGCCTGCAATATGGGAGCTTCCGAACCGAAAATAGGGGACCCTAATATAGTACCCTAAATAGTAGTAGGATCCTTATTATGAGGACCCCCAAAGTAAGGTACCCCTAATTTTCGGAAACTCCCATATTGTAGCTCTCAGAATCCCAAAAGCTTTAAAGAAGCCCTCGCCCTCCCCCTGGTCTGGGCATGGGCACCATCTCGGTGTCTCGCTGGGCCTTGAGCTGCAGGCTACCCACCTTGGAGTGTCGAAGGTGTTGGGAGGGTCTTTTGCTCCTTGGGCCTTCATGGACCCTGAAAACCTTACTGGGATACTCCAATTGTATGTGCGACAAGCTATGGGAGAATTCCGATACGCAAAGTCCGGTCAGAAGGCTAGCAACTAGTAGGAAAGCTCATTTGGAGGGTCAGGTTTTGCTGCAATAATGTGAACTCCACATTGTAAAATTCTCTGGGCTATTGTAGTAACAAACATAAAACAAACTGCGCATCCACACTGCAGCCTTGGCTGTCTACTGGCTTGGCTTGCAAGGAAGCCTACGACGGACACTTGGCTGGCCAGCGAAGTTGGCTTTCTTCAGCAGTAGTTGCTTTAGCAGCAGCAAGAGCAGGAGGAGGAGTCTGTGGTAGCAGTTGTCGTAGCAGCAACAGCAGCAGTAGCAGCAGCAGCAGTAGCAATGTCGTCGCTGTCGTAGTCGTCATAGTCGTAGCAGTTGCTGTAGCCGCAGTAGTCGTAGTAGTCGTAGCAGTCGTAGTAGTCATGAGAGCACAGTAGCCATCGTACAGCAATAGCACAACTGGCAGTAGCAGCAGTAGTATCAATCCTCACCCCAGTTCTTGCAAAACGGGGCTGACACACGTGCTTCCTCCGACGTGATGGAGAGCTCTTTTTGCTGAAGCTCCTGAGAATGGCGGAAACGCCCTCCTTTCAATCAAAGAGTTGGCTCGTGCTGGGGACATCACCTGAAGCTTCCTCCTTACCGTGGCTTCGACGTGCTGGATCTTGGCCTGCGGCCGGAAAGTCTCAGTTTGAATCCGATTCGCCACCAACAACCTGCACACCAAGTGCAACCTCACAATCAATGCAGGAAAATGGCAACGAGGTGTGCACACAGAAACACTTCCCGTTTTGCTGGTGAACCGAACGGTCCAAAGAGTACATGCAACGTTCGCAGGCACGTGAAATCAAGGAAGAAGGGACACATGCTCTTCAATATGTACTCGCAAAATGCAAACGAGAAGCGTGAATCACCACTGGTTGAAGACACCTCAATGTAGTTGAAGGCACAGGAAACCTTTGGACGCTCCAGACTACATGTACGGAAAGAGCAGATGTGCTGACGCGATCGGTTGCAAACCTGTTACGAGAAAAGTGCTGCGCAGAAATGCACCTGCAAGCAGTGGGCGAAGAGGCATCTACTGTGTTTAAAAGAAGTCCGAACAATACGGCCCACAAATTAACCAAAACGCCACCACAACTCTCACTCTTGTCACCTTGACCCCAAATCAATTTACACTGTCTTTACTATCAAACTTAGCACCTCCATCACGACGAGTGCGTGCTCTCAAGCCACTGGCGAAGCAACATACCTTTGACTTTTAACCTTTAGATGTGTGCTGCAGGAGCGCTCCCGGCCCGGGATCATCACATCAAATAGGCTCCTTTGTATAGCGTTAGCCCCTCACCTCCCGATACTAGGCAGGAGTTGGTTTCGGATGCTCCTGACCTGCAGGGATCTGCAGGCACAGACCAAAACACGATCAGGAAATGCGTCACGATGCAGTATGATGAAGCAAACCCGCCCCAAACTCTGAGATTCTGAGATCCAATCCCCTTGGCGAAGCGGCACCCATTATCCTCGAATGGAAGTGCATGAGCCTGCCGCTGGGCAAATTCGGCGGCTCGCACCTCCTGCTCGAAAAGTTGCGGGGGTTGGGGCATTCGTGGAGGATCATGGGACTTAGTAAGTATGGTTATAAGTACCTTAATTGGGGTTAATTCTAAGTATAGTTGCCTTAATGATAACCCTAGTTACTAAGTCCCATTATCCTTTAAGTTATACGACCCTGCAATCGTCGGCGTTATGCGTAGTATTTTATACTATAGTATATTATATAGTAAATTACAAGTCGGCGTTATGCCTGTTCCGAGTTCACGGACTTTCAGCGCAGAACGAGATCGTCCTCCCGCTGTCGATACTCCTCCTCCAGGCGGGCCTCCGCTGCGGGGGGGGGAGGGTTTGGGGCTTAGGGTTTGGGGTTGGATCGGTTGTAGCTGCCTTGTGTCAATCGACTAACACATCTTTGAGGTCGAGCTGCTTTCAGGTCGGCTTCCTGCTCTGCCAAGTACGCCCGGAACTTTTCCTCACAAACGGAGGCTGAAATGGCGCCAGAACCCGGGTTCTTGAACAACTTGCACAGTGCATGCACCTCCTCCGTTTGCCGCCAGAGCCTCCGCGCTGCGATTGCACCCTATACCCATGCTCACACTGCAGGATTCGTGGTCTCACGTATGAGAGCCGGGCTCCAGTCCGAAGGCACTTTCCAGCACGGACTTCTGATTGCTGGCCTGGATGACGACTTTGCTGCTGGAGACACGCTTCTTTGGGCACATGCAAGGATGGCGAATAGAAGCCGAAAAGCTCTCCTAAAGGGGTCGCCTCTGTCGTAGGAAGGCCAGAAGCTTTGGCGGCATCTGCCTGATGCGCCTCGCAAGAACTCCAACTCGAAGGATAAGAGCAGATGCTGTGCGGGTTTGGCATCTCAGGCCTCGTTGCCCCGTCTTACGGAGACTGTCTCTGGGGCAGCAACCTGCTCAGCAAAATCACAAGATAGAGATCCCATTGAAAGCTCTTCCCAACTGCAAGAGCCCACCTCGCGCTTGGGAGCGTCCTGAACCAGTTTGGGCTCTGTGGATCCGCTAGCACAGGCGAACCACATTGAAAGGCCTAAGGCATCAAAGTACGGCACATTCAACTCGCATCGGCAATACAGCACGGTCGGTCACTCCGGAGCACCGAAAGCCCTCATGGTAATGGAAACTAGACTCAGACTTGGGATTTCGAGGTAGGTTGCAGATCAGCACAATCATCCCTCACAGTCCACCTCCAAACCTGAGCACAAGAAGCATATAGGTAGGCCGGTACGCATAGGGCCCCGTATAGTGCTCCAATTGGTCCCCCTTAGTGTACTCCCAGTCTCCTCGGATTTGGCCGCCTTGGCCGCACCCAAATCCTCAGCCGCCGAGTCTTTTACGGATGCAGGGAGCATCCGCCAGTAAAGGGCACTAGCCTTACCTCATAGTTCTAGTACCAGTAGCAGCACTAGTGGTAGGAGTAGGAGTAGGAGTAGGAGTAGGAGTAGGAGTAGGAGCAGTAGGAGTAGGGGGAGTAGTAGTAGTAGTAGTAGTAGTAGTGGTGGTGGTGGTGGTGGTGGTGGTGGTAGTAGTAGTAGTAGTAGTAGTAGTAGTAGTAGTAGTAGTAGTAATAGTAGTGGTAGTAGTAGTAGTAGTAGTAGCAGTAGTAGTAGTAGTAGTAGTAGTAGTAGTAGTACTAATACTAGTACTAGTACTAGTACTCGTACTCGTACTCGTACTAGTACTAGTACTAGAACTCGTAGCAGCACTAGTAGTAGTACTACTAGTCTTATTGCTGCTGCCACGACGGCTGCTCCTACTCCTACCACCGCGACGTGTGGCTGCAGTATTATCCTCGCGGTCGTCATCATCACCGGAACCACCATGAAACATTTTGCGGGCCAAGCCAGCAGCAAACTCAACGATTACCATCATTATCGCCAAATCGTCGCAGCCTCCCACATCATCGCATCGTGATCATCATCACCATGGTGATTATCAACATCAGCAGCAGCCGCATCATCATCAACAGCGGCAGCAACAACAGCAGCAGCACGAGCAACATCTGCAACATCGTTATCAACATCGCCATCACCAGGGGCATCATCTTCATCATCAGCCAGCAACACCAACTTCTTCTTCTTCATAAATCATAATCATCATGAACAGCGGCACCAACCACAACAACTGCAACATCCACAACAACATCCTGATCGTCATTCTCGTGGTCGTCGGTCGTCGCCGCGTGCGTCGTTCTGGTTACCGCGCTATCGCAACCTTCTTCGCCAACGCCATCATCATCATCATCAGCAGCATCGGCATCAGCATCAGAAGCTGCAGCGAGCAGCAGCAGCAGCAGCAGCAGCAGCAGCAGCGGCGGCGGCGGCGGCGGTAGCGATAGCGGTAGCAGTTGCGGCAGCAGCAGCAGCAGCAGCAGCAGCAATGATCACGATTCTCCAACTGCCATCAAAACGGCCATCATCACACGTGTCATCATTGGCTGTCCACACAGGATGAGCACTCACCTGCACCTGTCCCTTCACACTGCAACCCTTGCCCATCCCAACGCGGTGCTACTTGGGTTTGACACATGCTTCTCGGCCTGGCCTCCAGGAAAACGAGGAGTCTGAGAACGCCAGCCTACGAACATCAGCTCTCCCATCACACCGATGTTGGAGGTCGGGAACTGTGCAGACGGCTCCCTACATCCTCATGAGGGCGACTTCTACTATGCCACAGCCCATTGCATCCACAGCGCAGGAGATGCAAGAGCGTGGCGGGCTCCTGGGAGCCGTCCTCATCGAGGATCGGACAGGCCTGGCGAGTCTGAATACTTTGGGATCTACGAGTCTACGAGGACTGTGTCCCTGTCTCGTTGCCTGGTCCACGACGCGAAAGCCCTCCACCTAAGGCTTCGGCGGCTTCGGCTGTCCCCTGAGACCCATCTCGAGGCCCCAACCATGGAGGGAAGGTTGGCCGAGTACTGCAGTGGCTGGTTCAGCACGTGGCCTTATGGCTCCGTCACAAAAAACTCCGAGTTCGAGTGAAGGGCGTCTTCTGGAACGGACAGCTGCCCTGAGAAGTTGCGCTCGAGGCTGCCCGCGCACTGTCTTTTTCTGACCTGTCTACATGCCACTGCATGGCATTCCCGGTTGCTACTTAGCAGGCGGGGACCTGACGGGAGCTCCCACAGTCCGACGGGTTCTTAGGAGCGGAGCGTCTAAGCGAAAGTCGGGTCAAGTCGGGAGATGTCGGGAGATGTCTGGGCGATCTGTGGGCACCCGAGTGCGGGCTTTCGCAAATTAGGCTCAAGCGAGCGGATGCAGATCGGTAGGCGCCTTCGGCGCAAAAGATCGGTACTGTTTTGGTGAAACGAAACTTTGAGGCCCTTAGGTTTAGGAGCTGTTTTGGGAGCTCCTGGAGCTGTGATCTGACTGCCCTGCCTGGGAGCTGGAGTCGCCTGCAAAGGAGGAGCCGGAATGCTCGCTGCTGGCTCCGCCTTTCCTCCTCTTGCTGGAACGGAGGACCAGCTTCTCCAATCTCTCGAACTTGTCCTCCTCTTGAGTGTCCTGCTAGGAAGGAGGCCGGGCTTCTTTCAGTTGGGAGGAGCTTCTTAAGGGCTGAAAGGGAATGGAACCCCTCCCCCGTCTCTGTCCTCGGTGTGCTCTTGTGGCCATGGCATGGTGGGGGCCGTAGAACCGCCATAGCGTCGGATGGTGTCCTCTGTGAGCGGGTTGATATTCGCAGCCTCCGTCACCTGAATCCCACCTGCTAGGCCCACGTCCCCCTCGTTGAACTCCAGGCGCTCTTCGAACTGAAGACCTTCCCGGAACCTCATCCAGTTCTTCCTGGGTACCTGTTCCAGTGTTGCGGCGATGACACCGGCACGGTTCAGCCTCGCGAAGCCTTGCATGTCTTCGAAAACGTCATGGTATGATTGATTGAGCTGGGCGATGAGAAGATTAAGAAGGAAAATGCTGACCACCGCCACGAAGACGGACACGGCTGTGAGTACAGCAACCTCTGACTGGAAGTCGTCGTAGCTTCTTGCAGGGAACATCCCGAGGGTCATCTGCACCAGACTGACTAACCAAGGGTCGATGCCAGTGAAGTTTTCAAGCCCATGGTTCAAGGAGCTTATCGCTGTGGCGAAGGCCAAGACCAAGAACACAATGGCGAGCACGAAGAGGCCTACATCCGCAAGCACGTGGCCACAGACGAGCACGAAGGCCGAAATTTTCATGGAAAAGAGTGTGAAGTCCATCAACAAAACCCAATACAGGAGCATTGCAAAGCAAGAGAAGATGGAATAGAGATCCTTAATTGGCTCTGATGCCTCGCAGTTGTTGGTGAACAAAAGCCCCACAGGATTGTCGGTGGTGAAGATTCCACACCAAAGAATGGGCTCCTCGATGTACATCAGAATCAGCAAGATCACCAACAACAGGTTTCCTGCATGCTGAGGACTGCTCAAGTATTTCGGAACCGGACATAGGTAAAACCACATCAGATTTCTAGTCTTCATGTCGGAGTAGAAGAGCTTGCATTGGTTGTAGAACAACTTGGTCAAGCTCCCGAAGTACAGGAAGCACCTGCAAACGAAACGAGCTATGTTCTCCTCAAGCGCCTCTGTCCCATCATGCCGGAAGAGGAGCGCTTGGCTGGTGACGAAAACGCATAAGGCAAAGAGGAAGTAGCATCTTCCAAGCAAGAAGTGGTACATGGCAAGCCGATTCCAGATCAGATCCGCAAAGAGTACCACGACTGGGTGGACAATTATCTTGGGATCCTTATGCTCGGCCAACCACTCAAGAGCCTGGTTGCTGTTTCCGTCCAGGTCTTGCACTAAATGCTTCACGTAGTAGTTCACGCGGCGCAGGCCCTGGTAGGTGAGTCGAGATCGCCAGATTAGGCCGTCCAACAAAGTCCACAACAACGTTGGCGCGTCTTTGCACAAACGCTGGATAATGTCTGGATGCCTTGTGAAAAGGTCGTCATAACCATAGTAGTAGACGTCCCTGTCTGCACGAATGGTCAGCAAGTCGACGATCATTGCTCGCGCACTGTTTAGCGCACCACTCTCGATGGCCCAAAAGAGCGGAGAGATGGACTGAGTGCCTGTGGGGTTCAGAACATGCCCACTCTAAACCAAACTCCCGAAGCCTTATCTCCCCGAGCCTACTGAGATGTTCAAGAGCTCTGTAGCTCGCTTCCCTCTCGGAGCGATGGAAATGGCCTTCCTCAAGGCCAGCTCCTGCAAGAGAGTCAGGGGTTCCAGGACTCCCCGGTTCCCGTGACAGCTTTGGGGTTTAGGGTTTAGGGAGGCAGCGCCTGGTTGGTGTTGATGGCTCTCATAACGAGGGTTGCACCCTCACTTACCGCCCGCACCAGAATCTTGGACACGAGCGTCAGGGACCACCGAAAACCGGACAGGGCATTCTCGTCGGTCGTCATGGAGCGAACGACATCCACTCCAGCCGACACGTACCTTTAGATCATATTCCTTTCTCTTCTATTGAATTCTCTTAAACTCTATTCAATTCTACTATGTTCGATTACATTTACTTCTATTCTATTCTACTACATCATATTCTACTTTATTACATTTGCACCCATCCACAAAACCCCAGGGCCCCAGCAATTCCTAGACTTCCCTGCACCCAAGGCACGGCCCAAAGAGCTCCGTCGGGATGCCGTAGCCAACGTGCCGCAGTCCCAAACCCGAGATCTCCTCCAAGGGTTTTTGCTTTGGGGCTTAGGGTTTAGGAGGCCCCCAACCAGAGATCTCCTCCAAGAGGCTGGGGTTTAGGGTTTAGGAGTCTCAAACCAGAGATCTCCTGCAAGAGGCTACGACTAAAGACTACCAGAAGCCTTCATACATGGGTGCTTGTCAAAATTATAGTCCTTTGTTGTATCCTTAACATAAGCCGGCACCTAATGTTTAGGGTACCCAAAAGGGACCATAATTGTGATAACCCCCCACATGTTTTGGAGGCCATGGGGTTTCATGATATACAGGGGGAAGTTTGGGCAAGGCTTCAGGAAGGATACGAGAGCGATGACCGTGCTCACAGTGACTATGGGGAACAGAGGAAAACTGCAGCCGCATCAAAACAATTTCGAGCTGTTGTTTCTTCGATGGTGCCACCACCACAGCAACAGCAGCAGCAGCTTCAATTTTAACAGGAGCAGCGGCAGTTCAAAATGACCAGCGAGGCAGGAGACATAGCTGCAGTAAGTAGTCACAACAGTTGAAACAGAAGGCGGTTGCCGCAGTCGTGGTCCTGGTGAGCATGGTAGCAACTGTCGATCGACGCTTGGAGGCTTCCAAATCAAGACCCCACCGCCCTTTGCCGGAAAAATAGTGAAATCCAGGTCGCCTGCACCATCTTCCGCGGCTGGCGGAACATGTCCATAGTAGTTTCCACCTGGAGCTTCAGCAGACGTGCTCAAGCTGGGTGCATCAGGATTGCGGTGATATCTTCATGCTAGAAGGCTCGAGGTCTCTGGGCCACCCACAACTGCTAAGCCACCGACTCCTACTAGCAACAGAAATAGTAATAGTAGTAGTAGTAGTAGTAGTAGTAGTAGTAGTAGTAGTAGTAGTAGTAGTAGTTGTAGTAGTAGTAGTAGTAGTAGTTGTAGTAGTAGTAGTAGTACTACTACTAGTAGTAGTAGTAGTAGTTGTTGTAGTAGTAGTTGTTGTTGTAGTAGTAGTTAGTAGTAGCAGTAGTAGTAGTAGTAGTAGTAGTTGTAGTAGTAGTTGTAGTAGTTGTAGTAGTAGTAGTAGTGGTAGTAGTGGTAGTAATCGTAGTACTAACACCATAGAGCCCATGGAGTCGACTTCCAAAGAAACTCAAGCAGCTCTTGAGTCTACAGGTGCAACGAGACCCGGCAAGCGTTCAAGGAGTCCCCCTCAATCCTCTCCGCCTCTCCCACTTGGAGGGCCTTTGGACTTAGTAAGTATAGTTAGAAGTACCTTAATTGGGGTTATGAGTTATAAGTAGCTACAAGTATGGTTACCTTAACAATAACCGTAATGACCAAGCCCCATGTGCCTTTTGCAAGCCAAGTTCACAAACACAAGCAGCGTTCCCCCTTATCGACCTATCGGAACTCCAACAAAAGCTCGGAATGCAGACTCCGATAGAGTTCCAGAACCCTCCAAAGGATCTTGGCAATGCTAGCTACCACCGCAACTCTGAGGGAGCTCCAGATGTTTGGATGTAACTGGGATTCGTGGGCCAGGGCTTACGACAACCTTCAGCAAGCCAAACTCTCAATTGGGATCTGCACCATGCGGTCGGCCAGAAAGTACAGCCGCGTAGTGGACTGCTTGAAGTGATCTTGGCCTGTGTGTGTGCGCACGCTCACTTGGTTGCTCCTTCCGGTGAAACCTATGCACGACATTGCCGTGTGTACGCAGTTGCTTTCATCTCATGGTTCCCTACCACGCCGACGACTAGGTATGATTAGGTACAAGCTCCACAAGAGCCTCCTGTGCTACTGCTACTGCTACCACCGCTCCTTGAAACTTAGCGTCTTCGCAGCCACGAGGTTTGGGGTATTCGGTGTCTTTCATGGGGTCCACGTAAGGGTTAAGGTCAACGCTCGGGGTTGCTGGGGTTCGGGTATCCGGGTATAGGGTCTAGAAGGATTGAGATCAGGGCTTTAGGAGTTCCCAGGAGCCTTAGCGGCTAGAGTCTAGAGGACTTAGGGTCTTGGTACCTCTGAGTTTCGGTGCTTTTCAAGCAGGGGTGTTAAGGCCTGTACTGACAGGGCCGCTATTTCGGCTGCTTAACACCCTCTGCGTATTGCCCGCTGCCCGCTTGCCCTGCGCCGGGTGACCAGGGTCTCCCAGCTCCTTGACATTTCCGTCTCATCCGGATCCCGGCAGCTGGAGCTGCAAGTCGCCGAGCCTATCTTTTGCTTCGTTTCTTCGATAGGCGCTGCGCCTGGAGCTCCGGGCTGCCTGAGCTTTTCCAGAGCTTCATCCTGAAGATGCCCGAGCGGGGCGCTCTGCACAGCTACGACTACTTCCTGCAGGTTCTGCACACGTCCCGAGAACGTATCAGAAAGACCAGCAGCGATCACTGAAAACGACTTATCCCACTAAGTTCTACCCGGAGGTTACCCTGAACCCTCTCATAACCTGAAAAGCAACAAATATGCTCGCAGCAGGAACGTGATTGAGCTCATTGCATGTCAGTCGGAAACGGTTTTCAAGTCGCCAACTCGCGAAAGGTTTAGGGATTATCTCAGGCAAAAAGGTATGGTAACACGCTCTTCCGATTCAAGTTAACAGATCTATGGGATGTCATGGGTCGAGACACAAGTCCCTTGGAGATTGGCCGATGCAACATTGACATGCAAGGTATGGACGACCACGGAGTGGGTTTCCATTCTGCTGTGTCGACTCTTTGAATGAAGCTGTGGTGGCTGCGGCCCGCAGGCACTGAGGATCGTTGGGAGGGCCCTTTCTAACACGTCAGGAACAATTGATGTTGTTGGGCTCTGGGAGAAGTAAAGCAGGCAACTAAATCCAGTTATTCACACTTTATCATAGTCATAGTTCATGCGGTTTTTGGCCAGAACAAAGCCCCAGTCTGGATTTTGTGTATGTACGGTCCTTCCTTTGTGTTAGTTTGAGTGTTCTTTGCTGTCTGCTCTTGGAAAGCTCGATTCGTTTGGTCTTTGAGCTGTTGGTTTGGAGCGTTTGGCTCTGTTGCATTGCTCTCTGTCGGGCACATGCCGAACCTAATTTGGCCAAGATAGTCCCACTGCTTTTGCCTAACACTTTTGAACCTATGCATGACCATGAACCGCTTGCTTACTTCTGTCGAACTCCTTCATTGCCCCTGTGGGCTCTTTGACTTTGGTCCGGCCAACACCACAAACCGAGATGCCCAAACCGGAACACGTAAAACCCCAAAGCCCGAGAATGCCCTCTCGGACATCGCCTGAGGGTGCATTCTGGAAGAAGCGCTTGTAGAGCTCTTTGCGGAAATAGTCAACCATGTCTTGGGACAGGTTGCTAATGAAGCGCTCTAGCGCCTTCTCCTGGGTCTTGGGCTTCCCCAGCTGGCCCTGCACAGGGCCGGAGCAACAAAAACGACCCTTTAGTCTTGAGCGTGTGTTCCCTTAGGCCCCGCCCCACGCATTGATGATGTGTCACAGCGAGACGATAGTGTCGATCAACAGGCTAGCGAAACTACGAGTATTCTGGAACTCATGGCTTCTGCTCAGCTTGTTATCATGATAACACTTCCGGCTATCAGCTGTTAACATGAAGGGCAGCAGCAACACGAGCTGCGCAAACAGTAGCAAGCAGTTGCAATAGGTGCAGCAGCAGCAGCAGCTGTCGTCGCGGCCGACGTCACTGTCGTGGAAACGGGAGGAGTTGCGTTAGCAATACTAGTAGCGTTCGTAGCTGTGGTAGCAGTGACTGGTAGTGGTGGTCGTGGTAGTAGTGGTGGTAGTAGTGGTAGTAATGGTAGTAGTGGTAGTAGTGGTAGTAGTGGTAGCAGTGGTAGTAGTGGTAGTAGTGGTAGTAGTGGTAGTAGTTAGTAGTTAGTAGTTGTTGTTGTGGTGGTGATAGTGAGAGTTGTAGTCGCAGTAGCAGCAGTAGCAGTGGTAGTGGTACTGGTGGTGGTAGCAGTGGTAGGCACCCCCACCCCGACCAACTACACCTGATCTAAACCATGTTAAAGCAACATCCGTTTTACTCGGAATTTACAGCACTTGCGTCATGTGGGATCCTTTTCTGAAGCCTCAAAATCGACCTGTCGAGTTTGCAAACGCGAGCTTCGGATTTTGGACTTGCTTTTTGGGTGGGGTGCGGGGGGGAAGCGGGGGGACGATGAGGGCATTCTTACGCAAACACCCGAACAATACCTCCAGAAGAACCGTTTTGCACGGGTATTTACACCACTTTCGTGATGTCGGACCATTTTTATATAGTCACCAAACCTACTGAGACGTACTTCTGGACTTTGCGAACTCAACCTTGGGATTTCGGAGTGCTTTCGGCAAAAGCTCGAAATTGGTTGGGGGAAGGCTTTTTCTGGGATGATCACGACACTGTTTCGTGGACACCCCGAACAATATCTGAACACCCTGGCGCGAGAACACCACACACCGCTTCAAAAACAGTTCCTGTGTTGGCGAGCCCCTCCCACGTACAGCTGGCATCTTTGTTTTGAATGCTTAGAAGATGTTGCGCTTCAGGCCCTAGGAGTGTTAAAGCCTTCTTCGCAGTACCTGCATTGTGCATGGACTTTTTACAGCGTTTTCGTACTATCCGACCACCCGTGGTTTAGCTGCTTCTTCCACGTCGTACTTGCAACTCCAGCTGCTGTCGCAGTTTTGGGGCCTCAGCCTCTGCAACTTCACCGGCTTGTACAGATAAGGAATTTTAGCCTCGAAAAACTTCTGCAGCTGTCACAGATAGGGAGCCTGAGTTCCTGCACCTTCTGCAACTGTCGCAGTTACGTAGCCTAGAAGCTGCCAGTTCAGTCCGGATGGAGCAAATGTAGTTGGGAGGGGGTGGGGGTGGCTGGTGGTAGTAGTAGCCGTGGTTGCGGCAGCAGTTGTCGTCGCAGTAGTATAGTCGTCGTAGTAGCAGGAGCTGTAGTGGTGTCAGTGGCAATGGTAGAGTTTGCAGGAGCAACAGCAGCAACAGCGCAGCTGTGACAGCAGTGGAGTCAGCAGCGGTGCTGGCGCCGGCTCCGTTGCAGGTGCAGGTGCAGGTGCGCCGCTGTCGGTCGTGCTATTCAACAGAGGAAGCAGCAGCGGAAGCGGTAGGACGAATGGGAGGACGCGGCAGTATGAATAAGACAGGGAGCAATCGACAAGAATGCAAACTGCACGTGCTTAATGAATGGCCTCTGAATAGTCACCGGACATCGGCAAGGTCAAATGAAGATCTGTTATGCAGAACTATTTCTTTGGGTAGCCTGCTGCCGAATACTGTATGGTACTGTACTGAAGTACAAACTGCCAGGCCGGATGCAGCAGTCTTACATCATCTTGACAAGTGGCCTTGAGAATCTTCTCCACGTTCTCCCACAACCAGCCCCACGCCACCTCGAGAATCCCAGGACTTAGCTCCCCAAGGAGGCCCTGGGCGCCTATGGCCTATTCTTGCTGCACTACCTCTCGCCTCATGGTCACTGTCCCACTCCTTGGGTGCGAGTGAACGCAGGGTGGCCAGCATCACCGAACGGTATTCGTTCAGAAGGATCGCGCCCTCGTACTTCGAAAGGACCAAGGTAAGGACGTCGCACTCCTCGCTCAAACGGTACGAGTTCGCCACATTCATCACGATGGCATCGAACTGCTCCAGAATCAGGCTCATCCAGTTGCTGGTGCCAAAACCCATGACAGCTGCATTGAACAAAAACATGTCTTTGAAGGTGTTTGGTACCTTCACTTCTTTCCCTGCGGCTTTGCCACCAAGGTCAGACTCCTCGTCCATGTCCCTTTGCCGATGCTCTTTCGGCGAATCCTCGTCTTCCTTGACTTCCTCCACCTTGATATTGTTCTCAACCTCCTCGGTTTCAAGGAGTTCTATCTCGCCCTCTTCCAAATCCTCTGCAGCTTTGGATGTGGCAGTCCGCCAACTCCTCTGGATAATTCGAACACGAGAGGCGTACTCCCGGCCTACGAAGCAGTAGGCGCCACCCATGTAGTTCAAGAGGCACTGCCATCCCTTGCGAGCCCTTGTGTTGAAGATATTTGGGCCCAACTCCTGCTCCCACATGTCCAACATGGCTTCCCGCACAATGTCGACAGCAGCCGGTTTTACTGGTCGGTCCAGATGCCGAAAGGCGATCTGTTCGACCTCATTCTTCAACTGCGCAGGGTTTCCCATAGCTGCGACCACAGGACTAATTCCTTGCACGATGCGGAGGAACAAGACGGCTCGAGGTGAAACAAAATAAGCATGGAGGGATGGAGCTGCCTCCCACCAGGAATTAAAGATGATCTCGCCCGCGGCTTCTGGCGAACCTGCATGATGCAAGAAAGCGTCCCACGTGCTCTGAACCTCCTCAACCACTTCGACTGGAAAAGAAACCTTGTCAATGCTTTGATCGTAGACAACCTTCAGGGGCAGGCATGGTTCTCAGGCAGAACTACCTGGCACAGCCCCTTCCACCTCGTACTTTTCCAGAGCGGCATCCGCTTCGACCTCTATCACCTCCGAGTTGGTGTCGGACCCTTCGGATTCCTCCTCACCCGCCTGTTTGCGTTCCAAAGGCCAGTTCCACATACATGTTTTTAACATAGCCATATTTGAAACTGATGTTTCTCCTGGACACGATAGCCATAAAAGACACATACATGCCAGCAATCATAAATAACAACCATTACAGTCGGTATAGTCATGGCAGTCGGAACAGACAAGCGGCATCAGTGTCACTCTTGCTCACTATTATCGGGAGCATCGTCATCATCGATGGTAATCTTCCTGATCCTGAACATCATCGTCGTCACCATCATGTTGTCAGTATGCTTGCCCGTACCCGTTGCCTGATTGATCTTCTGAGTCATCTTCAAAGATATGGCCAGCGTCAGTGTAATCATAATGACGACATCATATTCGAACTCATCCGTCTTAATCGTTAAGTTTCGCCCCCACCTTCACATGAGCATCACTCATTGATAAGACAGTCATATGCCCAAGTAGTCTCGACAAGTTGCAACACCTTTGCAGGCCTGCTCATTCGTCTCCTCATCACCCACATCCTCAATGAACTCCGTTTCCTCTTCCTGATCTTGATCTGACATTCTGCCAAGGCCGCCAAGGAACCTACAATTTGCAGGGCTTGGGCCGGAAAGGCTGCGAGAGGGACAGACCTCCAAGCAGGCAGATTTTTCAGTTGACCTCAAAACTCAAAACATCAGCTGGGTGGTTGTCAAAATCATGACCCCTTTTTGGGTCCCTACTATAATACGGCACCTAATATTTAAGGTACTCAAAAAGGGATCCTAATCTTGACAACTACCCAGCTGGAGAGGACCCTGCCAGGCAAAAGCTGAGCAACATGAGGGGCAGACCAAGCGAAGCCTCCGCAGTGCCCACCGCACTGTCCTTTCTCTGAAGATGCTACATGAATTCAACGTGACACGTGGCAGCATGTAGCGTGCAACAGATCCATTCCTTCCGGTAGAGATCGCGGTGCCAAACCTGCGGCCGCCGGGAAAGGAACGGAACAGCTCGGTCCGACGGTAGCCCAAGTCCTTCCCGTTCTCGGCCTCTGCAATCAGTGGCTCCTCGAGAAGCACCTCTGCTCAGCATGGGACTGGACCCGGCTTCCTTGTGTGGGAGTCAGCCCGCTGCCTGGAGTTCGTCGAAGCTCGCCGTTAAGGTGTGCGCAGCGAAAGAGTGCGGCAGGTTCAGTGTTACCTGCAACCCGAGTCCCGCGTACCGCGGCGGCAAGGCACAGCTTGAGCTTGGGTTTTTCGGCCTTCTTTCGTGCTGGCGCCGGCCTCGGGAAACGGCGAAGAAGCCCCGAGAGCCTTCAAACGGCCTCCCCGGGGCACTATAGTGTACAATGACATACAATCTATATATATATATATACCGTTAATATAATATTAGATACGATGATATACTATAGTATACTAAGCCGTCGGCGGATTTGTCCGGAAAGCTCTCGGCTGGCGCAGGGGCCTTGGGAGTCTTTGGGTCTTTTCGTGTGCACAGGTGAACATGGAGGACGCGTCGACGTGCGTTTTCATCCTCTTAACCTGGCTAGGACCTCTTGGGACCCCGTCGTGTATTGAAAAATGAACCAGACGAGGCGAGTACAGCAACCTCGGCGATATGCTGAGAACGACCAGACCAGACAGTGTTTCACGACCAACATTCGTCGAAGGAAATCTGTCTGTCATCAACTCTCTGTTGTCAGCTGTCCTCATGTTGGAGACTCGCCCTGCAAGCCCGGAGTCGCTTGAAACCGGTGGGACCTAGGACAAGAGGCCCTGGCGGGTAGGAATAGGTGACATACACCTTGGCATCCCGCGCAGTAAGCCTGGAAGACGCGCTCTGAAACTGTCTTTACTTAACGAGCCGAAAGCGCTGTCCAGAGCCTGATGGAGCGAATCTCGATGGACAACCGCCAGAGCCTTCCGCTTCGGAGGAGTCGGCATGTTCACAACCGTTCCAGGAGATGATCGCAGATCTCATCGAGAACCAACAACCGAAGGAAGACTCCCGCCACCGTGACTCAGACACGACAGAACCCGTTCGCTCGCTTGAGCCCTCAACCCTTACAACTGCTGGCGACAGTCAGCCCGTGCCTGAGACCCACAGCGAGGAGCCGTGCCCCTGTGTCGGGCTGTGCATTCTGAGTTCTGAGGGCTAAAGTCATAGTCTGCTTGTGATTGCACAGCCCTACTTGTAATAATCGGGTAGCTGTGGCCTGCCTGAAGCCCAGACGTCTGCATCTCGTGGACGACCCGGCAACATATCCTGACAAACAGCGAAACAACTCTGGCATTGGGTGACGGCACGGATGGGCCAACAGAGTGCTTGCGCACAAAGAAGCACCAGCATCCAATCACCCTAAACGATACAACAGGAGCACGACTCGACAAACCCTTACTGTACCCATGGAGCCTGCGCTCTTTTCAAACCAGGCCACCTCACCATGACTCGAGCTCCAGCAGAAAGGCGTGAGGGTTGCCAACAAAGTAATGCCTTCGCACCAACGGACACTGCCATCATAACTCCACCGCCAGTGCCGGAAGAAGTAGACCCCCCTGCCGCTGGCAACTGCTCTCGTAGACAAAAACACGAACAAACGAAATATCCAGGTAGCACCATCAGTACGGGACTGGCTGGCGCACTACTTTACATGGCACTCTTCATATGTATGTGCACTTTTTGCACACGCTTCCCCGGAGAATGTTTGCAACATGCCCGCGATCCGCACCTGCTTGTGCTAATCCTGCTCCCACTGCTCCTCCCGCTCCGACACCTACCAGTTCCTCTGGCCCTACGATGCTGCCACTGCTGCCCACGACCACTACCACCCCCGCAGCTTCCCGCAGAATAACAAAAGCACCATCGCATCGCACTTCTGTCAACATCACGCGCAAGGTTCGCCAACGTGCTGCCACCATCGTGGCTGCCAGTGAGCAAGTGCGGCTAAGGGATGCGAGGATGCGCCTTGTCCAGCTGGCAACGGATCTGTCTGCACCTCGTACGTTTCAAGCGACCGCCGAAACGATCTCTATCCTGACTTCGAAAGCCTCGGCAACCACCTCATCCGAGCCGCCTTCCGGCAAGCAAGCAATCAGCTTCGACCTCAGCCACGAGACTTTTCATGCTTTGGCTGTTCCGCAAGCGAAAGGCCTCTCAGGCCTCCTCTCAGGGCCTCACAGGTCGACACGCAGCTCCAAGTCGCCACGGGCTTGGGCTTCCCTTGCAGAAACTGCCAAAGTCCAGAGTCCGAAGTCGATTTCACGGGGACGTGGGCGATGCGCATGCGATCCTGGGTCTGCGGCAGCTGAAGGCTGGCGGCATCCGCCGGAACTTGCAGGCAGACCTCTCATGGCTTCCAGCCCTGCACCTCCTTAGCCCAAAGAGCCTCAACGTCGCTCCGTCGCTGAAACTTCAAGCCCAAGCCCCCAAAGAATGAAAACACACCGGTCGCTGGCCTGCAGCGCAGACAAGGCCTTGGGGGTGCTGAGATTGCTGCTGCAATCAGTCGTTTGTTGGAGTAGCATCCGACCAAGCATCCACATGTCAATGTTGCCGGCCTCTTGTAGCTCGCTTGCATCATCCGCCATTACCAGCCTCTGAAAGCAGCCTACTTACAAGTAGCTCACGAAGGCAATTGAAAGCTCCTTGGCAGGCGCACGTGTGGGATACCTGGGACTCATCTTCACCAGACCTGGCCGCTAAAGAGCTGAACAGTCTGTGCATGGCAAGGACCTGTGACTTCGGACCTGTCCACAGAGAGCTGTTTCTCGACCTGGGCCAAGAGCACATGAGTGAAGCTCCTTCCTCAGCAGAATCTTTCAGACTGGGCTCGGGGCTGTGTCAAATCTGAGCTGAATGTCTGACGCATCGGACTCAGCCGCCAGCTGCTCCAAGGCAGCACAACCTGTCCACATCAGCCGTGCGATTGTTTTACACAGACCCAACCCCGAACGTGACAACGCCAACAAAACTCTCCAGGTCGGTTTGAACGTGTCCAAGATGCGGGCATGTATACTATCTATCTTGCTATCGATCCATCCATCCATCCATCCATCCATCGATCTACCTATCTTCTTCCCATCTCTCTCTCTCTCTCTCTCTCTCTCTCTCTCTCTCTCTCAAGCTCTCCTTCTGTCTGTCTGTCTGTCGGTCTGTCTGTCTATCTGCAAATACGAAACACTAATCTCTACTCTATTCTACTCTACCCTACACTACTGTGCTCTACTTATCTTAGATATGGGTATGGATATGGATATGTGTATGTACATATATATATATATATACATATGCATATGTCTACACGTACACTGTAGTACATATATATATATATATATATATATATATTTATTTATTTATTTATTTATATTTGTTTATTTATCTATTTATATATTTATTTATTTACTTACTTATATTTATTTACTTATTTATATTTATATATGTATATATATATATATATATATTTATTTATAGAGACATATACATACGCTTTTATAATCCTTCCGACTCTCAAGGCCTTCGCCCCAGGAAAGCGTGAGGCGGAAGGCCTGAAGTTCCCCGGACCTTGGCTGCGAAAGCTCCAACCATCACGCTTCACAGCAAAACACGAGTGTGTGAAAATACATATTTCACATTTTATATGTGTATACATATCTACATATATATGCATGTGTGTCTATATATGTATGCATGTGTACATGTATATTTATATACATATCTATATATATATATATATAAAGCATAGAGCACTTGAGGCGGAAGCTGCTTGCGCAATAGCTCGCGCAGCTCTGGCTCATTCAAGACCTTGCAAGACTGATACTTAAAGGATCATGGGACGTAGTAACCAGGGTTTTATTGGTGTAACTATACTCATAATTACTTCTAGCCCCAATTAAGGAACTTATACCCATACTTACCAAGTCCCATGATCCTCCAAGTATGTCTGGCATGCACTGCGACTTGCACGCTCTGCCTCCGGGGCCGCAAGGTGAAGAGCCATCATCTCGATGGACACCCTTAGCCCTCCACCTGGCGTTGCGTCACTTGTGCGACTAGCACAACAAGATTAAGCTTAAACCACAGCTTGGCCAAGTGGTAAGCATGTGTCAGGCGCGCAACATCGCGCAAACAGCACATCAAGAAAGGTTTTCAGCAGGATAAAGTAAACCGCTCACTGCGAGTGGCAAGACTGTACCACCTTTGACCACTGCTCAATCCCGTTCAGGTTATCTGGCCGCAGCTCGCTTCCCAATCCACTCCGCAGCGTTTTGCTCGATCTCCTGCAGGATGTCAGGAGGAACCAGGAAGCCCGCACCACAGAGGCGGGCCCTGACACTGGCCGCGGCGGCTTCGGACAGCACCAGTGGAAGCAGAGTTTCTGCGGCCGACCGCTGCCTCAAAGGGAAAGCTGTGAGAGGGGATCCTGAGAAGTTGAGAATAGCTGAAAACCCGTGGAGGAAGCGGAGATTCCTGCGACTCTTTATCTTTGGAGGAGAATCTAGAGTTCACCGCGGTCCGCATGCCATCGCATTGCCGAAGTCTGTTGTATGCAGTTTGCAGTCGCCTTTGGTGTCGATCCTTTCAGAAACCGTGAGGACCGGGAGGGGGGAATAGC